>MU726649.1:0-94458 GCA_026770625.1 Nicotiana glauca | reverse complement strand
TATATGGGGGTGATATATATATATATATATATATATATATATATATATATATATATATATATATATATATATATATAATGAGTAGTATTTTTAGGTAATTTAAAATAATTCTTAATTATATGAGTTTGGTTAATTACCGGATAACGGGATATTACCCTATTTTTCTATCTCTTACTATCAAAAGAGAAAACTAACTTTCTATTTAGGTGGTATCTTCACTAACTCAATTCAAGATTAACTAATAATTGGATAAAAAATTATAATTATCCCCCAACAGGTGGCAAGAAGCCACAAATCAAGTAGTGACTAAGTAGTCACTTATGCCTAGGTGGTAACCTAGGCTTGAAAGGGAATGGATGATCATCCAAAGCAAGACTTACACAAATCTTGTTACAATTCCTTATCAAACAAAAAAATGAGAACAAAAAGTAACGTAGTCATTCCCAAAAAGCAAGAAATGCATTCTTTCTTGATTTGAAAAATCAATAACAGAACTTAAGAAAATTCGTTCGGTACCTCAACAAGCAAGAAGCTTGAAGCTGCGTTCAAGAATTTCGAAGAAGCAGAAGCTAATCTCATTCAACAATATCGAAAAAGCACAAGCTTAATCCGATTTTTAGGGTTAAACGAGCAAATGTACAGTTTTCATAAATTACTCTATTCATAGAAATACTAGGGGTGTCTATATTATTGATTCCCCATGAGAATTATTATTACCTTCTGTTCATGGGTCTTAGAATAATATATAGTTGAAAAAGGTTATCCCAAAGGAATATTGAGATTATTACGTATTTTTCATGCCTTTCACCCATTTATACATGTGCATTGGCCCATGACCAGATGGCGTTATGTACGCGTATATATGTAAATATATGTATATGGGATATGAGAAAAATTACGGTGTTATATACGTACCACCACATGATCAGATGGTATATGTTGATGATGTTTCCCACAGTGGCCAAGTCGATATGATGGGGCCCTCAGTGGCTTGATGATATTATGTTCACCCATACCTATGCATGGCACGACATTTATACGCACGTGCACAACATTATACATGTTTTAGAATTTACAAAGTATTAGATTTAAAGATGTGTTTCTTTATTCCATGTTTTATCCATGTCTTTTATATACTAATTTTCATGCCTTGCATACTTAGTACATTTTTCGTCCTGACGCCCTATTTTACGGGGCCTGCGTTTCATGCCCACAGGTGCAGGTAGGCAAGCTGACGGCCCCCTTCTTAGAATCCCTGATCAGCGAGAGTTGGCGTGCTCCACTTGATCCGTAACTGCTTTTGATTTTGGTACGATACGTTTGTATTTAAACATTGTATGATGTGTCTCAGTCTCGTCTTTATACAGTTATGTTTCTATTTTAGGTCTGTAGATAGTATGTCTAGTCAGGTTGTATGTGGCCTTGTAGACTTTCAATTTTGGATGTATAGTTGTCTATAGCAGCCTTATCGACTCGCCCACTGTATTCTGCAGGTATACATACATATGCTTTGTTGGCAGGTTTCCTTTATGTATGTTATTATCGTAATTCAGCAGATGTTATTCACGTTCATATCTTTGATGGATGCTTATGGGTCTTTGACAAGTAGGACTCAGGCACCCGTCGCGACCAATTGGTTTGGGTCGTGACAAAAGTGGTATGAGAGCAGTTCTGTCCTAGGATTGTCTATAAACCGTGTCTAGTAGAGTCTTGTTTATGGGTGTGTTGTGCACCACAATTATAGACATGAGACTATAGTAAATATAGGATGTTACCCTATCTTTTTATCTCAAAACGTGCGGTATAAGAATTCATGTTCCTAACGATATGTTATATTTTCAGGGATGCCTCCAAAGAGTACTACCGCCCAGAAGGGAAAGTTCATGGCTGGTGAGACTACTAGTCGAGCGCCACAAGTTACCATATCTCGGGGAGAGTCTCATGGTGAGGTTTCATCTCAAACTTCACATACCCCACCATTTCTAGAAGAGCTCTGAGGGGCATCGGCTCCAGCGCCCGCCGTTGTACATTCAACACCTCAGCCGGATGCATCAGGTCGAGAGATGAGAGATGTTATTTAGCTATTATCCCGATTAGTAGCAGTGCAAGCGCGACGTTAGGAAATATGTATTGGTCATGCAGATAGATCTGTCAGTGCGAGGGTTCGTGATTTCATTAATTTAGACCCATCGGTATTCACTGGGGCAGATCCGAATGAGGACCCTTAGGTATTTATTGATAGGGTGCAGAGGACGTTATGGGTAATGAAGGCCACTTCCACTGTGCCAACTGAGCTAGTTTCCTATAGACTATGAGATGTTGTAGTTAATTGGTACGAGTCTTTGTCCAGAGGTTAGGATGACCCTCCAGCAGTATGGCAGGAATTTACAGAAGCTTTTCTTCGTCATTATCTACCACCGGAGCTTAGACGGGCCAGAGTTTATAGGTTCTTGACCCTTCGGCAGGGTAAATGAGTGTTATAGTTTTCAATTTGATTCATTGGCTAGGTATGCACCCACTATTATTTCTAGGATGGAGCATCGGGTTCACCGGTTCATGATGGGATTAGCGCCTCACTTTTGTAATGATTGTATATCGGTCTCACTTCAGTAATACATGGATATTTCTCATATTCAGGCATACACTCAGGGTGTAGAGGAGTGTAAATAGAAACAGAGTGCCGATCGTGAGCATGATAGGGCCCAAAATAAGAGAGCGAGGTCTTTTAGTCCTTCTGGTGAGTTTCGAGGTTGTCAGAGGCAGTAGTACTTGAGGTGTCCATCCCAGGCATCGGCTAGCGCGCCCTCTCAGTTTGGCGGTAAGAGATTTGAACGTTTTACATATTCAAGATTTGGTCAGAATTTCAGGGCCTCAGGTTCTCACTATAGGGGTGAGTCAAATCAGGTGAGGCCGACCTTGCCATGATGTGCTCAATGTGGTAAGCAACATATCGTATAGTGCCATATAGGATTAGGTATTTGTTATACTTGTAGTGATCTGGGCGACGTTATGAAGGATTGTCCAATGAGAGCTGATGCAAGCATAGCTTAGCCAGCGGGATCTGTAGCTGGTTCATCATCATTAGTACGCCCTCTTGGCAAGGTCCACAAGAACTAATTAGTCATGGTAGAGGCAGAGGCGAAACATCTAGCTCGAGCAGTCCTCAGAATCGCATTTATGCGTTGGTAGGACGACATGACCAGGAGTCATCGCCTGATGTTGTTATAGGTATATTATCAATATCCTCATAGGATGTATATGCGTTGATTGACCCATGTTCCACCTTATCATACGTTAATCCGTTAGTTGCTACTCTCTCTGTTCCAGTTTATGTGAACCTATTTCCTTTTTGGTCTGTTCCAAAAAGAATGAACCCTTTCTAAATTTAGAAACAATTTAGCTTAAATTTAAAATTTTACCTTTAATGAAAAGCTTTTATAACCACACAAATACTCTAGGACCCTTTTTGACTTGTTTAGGACTACATATTCTAAAAGTCTTTGTTTCTTTTTAAACTTCGTGCCCAGTCAAACAGGTTAACAGAAATTGGAACTAAGGGAGTAGTAAGTTTGGAATAAAACCTGAATTGGTTAAACCTTTTGAGGTGTCTACACCTGTTGGGGACTCAGTGATAGCTAAGGAGTATATACAGGTTGCATAGTAGTAGTTCATAGTCGATCTATAGCAGCGGACCTAATCGAGTTGGATATTGTAGGGTTTGATATTATAATGGGTATGGATTGGTTAGCTTCCTTTCATACCAACGTTAATTGTAGATCAAAGATACTCCAATTTCAATTTCCAGGGGAGCCTGTTTCAGAGTGGATAGGTAATACAGCATCGCCGAGAGGAAGATTCATTTCCTATCTCAAGGCAAGGAAGATGATCAATAAGGGCTACAATTATTACTTAGTTTGGGTTCAGGATAAGGAAGTGGAATCACCAACCATTCAGTCCATCCCAGCGGTTAATGAGTTTCCTGATATTTTTCTCGATGAACTTCTGGGTCTTCCGTCAGAGTGAGAAATTGAGTTTGCCATTGACTTACTACCAGATACTCATCCAATATCTATACCTCCTATAGAATGGCCCCTGCGGAGCTGAAAAAGTTAAAGAAACAACTAAGGGACTTGCTGAAAAAGGTTTTATCAGACCTAGTATGTCACCGTGGGGAGCACCTGTATTGTTTGAGATAAAGAAAGATCGTTCCTTACGAATGTGTATTGATTATAGGCAGCTGAATAAGGTGACGATCAAGAATAAGTACCCTTTCCCAAGAATTGATGATTTATTTGATCAGTTACAAGGTGCCAAGTCTTTCTCAAAGATAGACTTGAGGTCCGGGTACCATCAGGTAAGGGTTAAGGAGGAAGATATACCAAAGACAGCATTTAGAATCAGATACGGGCACTTAGATAGACTTGAGGTACGGGTACCATCAGGTAAGGGTTAAGGAGGAAGATATCCCAAAGACAGCATTTAGAATCAGATACGGGCACTTCGAGTTTCATGTCATGTCGTTCGGCTTGACCAATGCCCCAGCAATATTCATGGATTTGATGAACCGTGTGTTCATGCCCTTTTTAGATCTGTTTGTATTTGTATTTATCGATGATATATTGGTGTATTCTCGTTCAGAGGCTGAGCATGTCGATCATCTGCGTACTGTGCTTAAAGTTCTACAAGAAGGGAAGTTGTATGCAAAATTTTCTAAATGTGAATTCTGGTTGAACTCTGTAGTTTTCCTTGGGCATATCATTTTAGGTGAGGGAATCCGGGTGGATACACAAAAGATTAAGGTAGTAAAGACTTGGCTCATACCCACAACATCGATGGAGGTTCGTAGCTTTCTCGATTTGGCAGGTTATTACAGGAGATTTGTAGAGGAATTTTCTTCCCTTTCAGCACCTTTGACAAGGTTGACTTAGAAGGGAGCAAAGTTTCAATGGAGTGATGCTTACGAACAGAGTTTCTAGGAATTAAAGGACAGATTAACTTCAGCACCGGTTCTAATGCTCCCAAAAGGGACCAATGGTTATGATAACTATTGCGATGCTTTAGGCATTTGATTGGGTTGTGTGATGATGTAGCATGATAAGGTTGTGGCTTATACTTCTAGACAACTAATAAAGCACGAGAATAACTACTCGACCCACTATTTAGAGTTAGTTGCAGTGATTCATGCACTAATGATGTGGAGGCACTACTTATATGGCATTCATGTTGATATCTATATAGATCATAGCAGCCTCCAGTACATCCTCAAAAGGCTATGATGTTGATATTTTATACCATCCGGGGAAGGCGAACGTAGTAGCCGATGCCCTCAGCCGTATATCTATGGGTAGCCTATCGTATTTACAACTAGAAAATAGGAGAATAGCCCATGAGGTTCATCAACTAGCTAGTCTTGGAGTACGGTTACTGGACTTAGGATATATTGGAATTACTATTCAGAATACGGCAACATCCTCTTTAGTAACTGAAGTAAATGAACTCCGGTATGAGGATCTTGTGTTAGTTCATTATAGGGATACCACCCTTCAGAAGGAGAAGACACTATTTGGAATTACAGAAGATGGGGTCCTCAGATATCAAGGACGATTTTGTGTCCCTAATGTTGCAGCTATACATCGGCAGGTTATGGCAGAAACTCACTATTCTCGTTATCTTGTCCATGTAGGAGTGACCAGGATGTATCATGATATCAGGGAAATGTATAGGTGGGATGGAATGAAAAAGATATAGCAGAATTTGTTGTTCAAAGTCCTAATGATCGCAGCAGACTCAACCTTAGGAAGATTGGGAGCTAAGACTTTTACCCAATAGTGGTATCGGGGTCAATTTCCACAGGGAGCTAGAAAGGGAGTTGAGTATTTGTTTGAGGAAATGCATTTTGGCTCCTAATTGTACTTCTACCATTTTTGGGTTTTTGTAATATCAACTACAATTTAACAACTACTAATTAAAACTAAGTTATGCTAAAATATTAATTCTAGGTTGTATGCAAGATAGAGAAATGCACTAGGGTCGTGGCATTTACCTAGGTGGTCAACTAACAGGTAGAGATTCCTAATACAAAAATGATGATTATGGGGCTTATGCTATAACCGTTGCACGATTGCACTCACTCTCACACCTCACGATAGAGAGAGTGATTTTACCCAATTGACTCTCTCGAGACCAATTGGGTAGGCCAATATGCCCAAGCAACTTAGGTTCAAGTTGGGTAATTACTCTCTCGAGGTTTAACCCGTTAATTGGGATTACCATTCTCATGGGTCCATTCCAATTCCTTGTTGGGTCAATTTTGGGGTCATAGACACTCTTTCTCAAGAAGAGTCAAGACCCACTATGCTAGACTTATTGTTTGGAACCATCAAATCCTAATTAAATCATAAAATAACCCAAATAGCAAACACCCAACATCATTCAAGCATTAAACAATCACACCCATTAATTACCCACACTAGGGTTAAGCTACAACCCTAGCTAATAGGTTTAGCTAGACATAATAGAAACAGAAATTAAAGAAATAGAAGGAAAAATAGCCATATTAATTAATTACTAAGAAGAAACTACAAGAATCTATTGACAAATTAATGCAAAAGTGCCAAAATAGGCTAAAACTTAAGTCTCACGAGCGCAGCAACTATATCTGATACAATACTTAACCTAAAAATGAAAAAATATTATATTTATACTAGGTTGGAAAATCCGAATAAAAATACCCCTGCGGGGCTGGTGCAGACCGCACAAAGTTGGCACGTGGCCGTACTGGGTTACTTAGCTTTTAAATCTTGCTCTCTGAAGGTAGTGATGCAGACTACACAATGATGTAGTGCGGCCGCATGATGACTAGCACGGACCGCATGAGCTTGTAGCGCGGCCGCATGAACAACATGACATGGCTTCTGAACTTCTGTAGTGCGGTCCGCGTGAACCTGTAGTGCGGCCGCAGTGGCTGGGCGCGGACCGCGTGAACTTGATCGCGGCCATGCCGCTTGCGTTTGAAAATGGCAACTTTTTGAAGCTCGTTGGTGCGACCGCATGACAATTGTGCGGCCGCATGAACTGAATTGAAATTCACCATCTCTAAATTCTTATGGTGTGGCCGAATGGTATGATGGTTCGGTCCGCACCAAGTCCTGAGTGTCCTTACTTAATCTTTGACACTTGAGCAGGTTTCACTCCGTTTCGAGCCGATTTTGTAACTTTTGTCATCTTGTCGCTCAAACCTGCAATCAAGCGCACTTTGTAAGCATTATGGGTCTATTTTATGGCAATTCATACATAAATCATAGTCAAGTATGGGCATAAAATGTGTAAAAATCATAGTTATCAACTCCCCCAAACTTAAACATTTGCTTGTCCTCAAGCAAATAAAATAAGAACCACCCCTCAAAAGGAAACATCCGAGTAATTCCATCTTATCCTAAAGTAACCTCAACAAATATCAATTGGGACTAACAATTACCCTCAATACGAATCATTAACACATTTTTAAGCTTTTAAGAACTATGGATCAAATGCGACACAAGAGCATCAAGGGTTAACTCATTTCATCAAGGAGCTTTTCTCAAATACCTTGGTCACTGTGGAACCCAAACTCACACATCCTCAACTCTCCCCAAGCGAACCTTACTTTTTAGAGTAATGACACACAAACCGAGGTTGATGGATTTTTCCCTCATTTCTCTCACAAAGAAGGTCATAAGTACGGCTTTAGGTACCATATGCTTTCCTCTTGTGTAAGTATCCACTAATGTAGGTTCCGTTCAACTCAAGATCATATAGAGCTTTGTGGAGTCATTGTAAAGGCTTTTGGGTAAAGGAAGGATATATTTTGTTCAAGTGGGTTCAATCTTCCCTCAAGCACTTCTTTTGATTCATTTTGGCACACTTTCTTGACTTTTTTGAGTATTCACTTCTTTTTTTTTTAGGGTTCAGAGGGACACACTGTCAATCTTTCTTATACAATTCAACACATTTCTCCTTTTTCTACTTTTTCACAACCTTTTTCACTTTTGTTTTCTTTGAATCCCCTTTTTGACCTTATTAAATTTGGTCTTTTTCTTTGTCTTTCTTCCTTTTTCATTACCTTCCTTTTCTTTTGCTTTTGTGCCTTTTACCACATTGTTTCCTTTCTTGTCTCCCTCCCCCAAACTTAGACATTTGCCATCTACTCAAGGGAAGATTTGGGTGCCAAGAGAGGGTGTCGTTAAAAATGGGTATAGGCTTGTAGCTTTTATTCTTGAAAAAAGAAGGTTTAAGGCTCAAAGGGGTTAGTTAGGGATCATTTTAGTGGCAGGCCATTGAATTGTTCAATCTTAGCATTTCGGATCAAGGAGAGCCTACAATCACTTCTGTTGATACCCAATTTTTCCCTATGTATTTTTATACTCAAAATACTTTCAAAATAGCATGTATATGCATCTACAAGCATCCCTAAAGGTTTTGGTATTTTTTCCAAATTTTTAAAAGATTTTTAAAACCAATTTATGGCCTGTTTTGCACTATAAAAACTAATAGTTATTCCCAGAACTCGTCATTTTGGTGAATAATTATTTTTAATCTCTCACTTGCACAACAATATAATTTACATGATTTTTACTTAATTTTACCAGTTCATTTGGTATGTTTAAACTAAAATTGCATGAAATTGAAATTTTAGCCTATGTCTCGATTTAATAGCATTTTTTTATTACAAAATCAATACCAATATTTTTAAATTAATACTTACACATTATTTACTAACTCAGTGTTTTTAATTTGATTTTTAATCATATTTTACTATTTTATTAAATTAAAAAAGGAAAAATTGGCTATTTACGATTTGGCCTCAATAGCATTTCAATTATAGCCAAATTGGCACCCCTATTCAATCCAATTCAGCCTCAAAATTGAGCCCAAATCACCCCAGCCCAGTTTCATCTTAACTCGACCCATACCCAAGTTAAACAACCCGATCCAGCCTTGATCTAATCTAAGCCATTGATCTAGTGTGATCAACGGCCCAGGTTTTATTTCCAAAATTAAAGACTAACAACCCCCCTCCCCCCAAACCCCTCATTTTTCAGACGGTCTCTCTCTCTCTATACTAACTCTTGCTCTCCCTTCTCTCTAGAACTTTCTGGTTCTCTCTCTCATCTCCGATGGATCCACCGCCTCTCCGGCCACCTCCAGCCTCACTTCTCTCAACCACCAGCCACTGTGAAACCTTGTCTCGTTGATTCCCTCTATAATCGAGACTCTAGAAGCCTCCACCATATAGGATGGTCATCGGAAGCTTTGCCTGGATTATCTCCAGTCTTTCTCCGATGGATTTTGGTCCGATAATGCTTTAAACTCCATTGTTAAAGAGTTTCATGGTCAGGTTCCTTACTTCACCGATGTTTTTTAATTGTAAAAACCCTAATTTTTGCCTAAGTCTCTTAATATCTGTCTTTTAAGCTTATTTTAGTTCATTTCTTCTGTTTTACACTACTCACTACTCGATTTCTCTGATTGTTCAAGTTTTCAACATTTTTTTTCTTCTTTTAAAAAACTAGGTTTTCTGAACTTCTTTCGAAATCACTACATCTTTTAGTCCTATATGTTTGTGTCAATATCTCTGCTTGTTTGTGTAATTTTCTGAGTTATATCACTATTTCCATGTGTTAATTTGTTCTGACGTTCCACTGATTCTGTGATTTCATACTTAGGGTTCTTGGTTTTGTGCCTATTATGTTTAAATATGTCTAATTGTCTCTTTTACTAAGTGTTCTGCCGATTCTACGTATCTCTTTGAATCCCTGATTTTTTGTATGTGGTTTCTTTGGAGGTTTTTGACTGACTTGAGTCACTTCTTTGCTTATGATATGCTTTCCTTACTAAGTGCTGATTCCTTGTGATTTTTCCATCTCGCCCGTGATTTTCTACCAATTGTTTTCAAAATCAGTGTGTAATCCATCTGTTTATGTGCACAATATATTTTATTTCTTTTACTTTTCTTACTTGTAATTATTTTATACCATCAGTCTTGCAAACATCTTCCTTATTTGATGCAATTTGTACCGTTTGAACTGTGACTCCCTAATTTAAAGGAATTCGAGTTTTTTGATTAATTCTAATAGGTATTCTTTATATAATTATAATCAGTCTATATGTATTACCTTATTTTCCACTTAATTTGAGGGATATAAGTACTCCTCTTCTTTTCTCACTTAACAGACACACACACACACGAACAGAACTCATTGTTTTGAACTCTCTCATTGCTTTCTCTTGTTCCTACACAACCTCTCTCACTTCCATTGCTCTCTCTCTATACTGTTGCTACTCTGTTGCATACTCGCTGCACTCTTGCTCACCACCTGCATATTAATTGCTCCCTACTACTCTGCATTACCTTACCACCAACTAGTATGTCTCTTATTTGATTTACAGCTCCAAATCCATATGCTTCTATTTGTGTTACACTTCCTTTTGTTACTTATGTACTTCTATTTCTGGTTCTGTTGTTCCTCCTGTAACTAGTATGTATCTGTGTTAATTAGTAGGCCTAGCTTAGCCTGGCATGTTCATTACCCTTTTTCCTACCCCAATGCATGTTTCTCCTTACTCTTGTACATTATTAGCATATATTTAGGACCCTCTTAGCTACTCAATAGCCTTGAACCTGTTCTAATGTTGACTTTGTCAACTTAATGTTATTAAGACCCTGACCCCCTTTGTTTGAAACATGTTTGATTATTCTGAAGTTCTTCTCTTTGATGTCTGTGTATGTGTGACTGTGTTCTTGCTTGTGAGTTATTTGTTCTCTTTCCCCTGCCCCTGTTGGTGTTTCCTGAGTACTGTGTGACTCCTTGCTTTCAAAAACAAATTCCATATCAACTGTTTTCAAACTTAATTGATTACTTTTCTCTCAAAACTATTTTTATGTGAGTCCTCTTTCAATTGTTTTCAACTCAACTCCTCCAAGTTCTATCACAATCTCACCATTCCTAGAATTTAGGTTCTACCCCCTTCGTGTATGCATTGCTTTGGGCACCTTGAGTACCCACTGAACTTTGATGCACAAGGCTGGTAATTCCACACTTGCACTTGTTGTATTAATTTGATTTTGGGTGCCTGGTATTGGCCAAGGGCCCCAATGGGCCCTCGGGAGCTTTGCCGCACCCAAACCCTTGGTAAAGGCTATGAAACTCTGAAGAAGTGAGGTTGGAGATTTGGGCCTGGCTAAAGGCTCCCAATAGATTAACTTCTTATTTTTCTCTTCACTAATGTAATTTAATTACTTAGTCTGTAATTTAATCACATTGGTCTGTAACAACTTGTAATGAACAATTGGGGTTTATAGTGAAATTGGGAGGGTTATGCATGCTAGTTTAAGGGTTGCGGGTAGAAAACATGCTTGTAGGGCTTTACTACTTATTTGTGAAATAGATATCCTACATAGGACATGCATCTCACACGATTAGAAATCCTGTATTAGGCTCTTTTACTTCCATCTTGTTATTATGCTCACTTTGTAATCATAATTAGTTGAAAACCAACTAACTAATGTTACAAGGATTGCTACTGCATTTAGATACCATGTTTTAGGACCCTTATGTGCATTAGACATCATGTTACCTAGGATTTTCATTTGAGTTGCAATTACTTGAATGCCTCACTAGTTTTATTTAACAACACAAGTCTGATTAATTGTGTCTTCTTCCTAAAATCGGATTAATATGTATGCTCACCTTTAAGGTAAATAGGCAACGCCTAAGCAAACCGTAGGCCGGATAAAATCGATTGATCATTTTTTACTCATGTTTTAGGCTACTCAACCTCTTCTAACTCTCTGAATTCAGCATCTCTAAAGTCCTCTTGGTTTTCTTACTAAACTTCTGTCCTATTTTCTAAATAATCATAGCTATATAAATACCTTCTGTTTAGCTACTTTTTCAGAATTGCGTTACTATTTTCTAAAACTCATCAGGACACTATGTCCCTTGCGATTTTCCAAAACTATAGTTCAAAACTAATATACTAATATATTCTCAGCTTTACATGGTTTTACATCTGTGCTAAATGTTTTTCCTACTCTTCTGTCCGAAATTATTTTATAATAATATACTTGCTAGGTCCTATCGTATATTTTCGAGTATGTTTTAAATGTTTTTCTCCGATTTCCAAACTGTTACGTATCTCCTGCCTTTTACAAGTTCTGAAAATTTGTGTCCAACTCCTTCCTGCAAATTTTGTTTAAACCCTTCAGCTCCTGTCCTAATATATTTTCGAACGTTCCAGCTTTAATTCTTATTTCCTTAGACCTTAAATGTGTTTGAGACGTGCTGATTATATGCCTATCTATGGAGGGATGTTTGAGCCTTTTACATGCCCCTTTTATATGATTCCTTTATGTGTAGTCCTATTTGTTATGTATGTCGCTTAGCATTTTGACCTTTAAACCTAAGGGTTCAGCCTAGTCCTTACCTTATAGGAATAGCGGTCCTAAATACCCTCTAGGACATATAGGATGGGATGGGTAATAGCACGCAATAAGCACTCGTGACCAATCCACGCGTTTAAATAACCTTTACGGGGCGGGAAGGGTAGATATGGAGATGATGATGGTGTGCTAATATCTCGTGCGAGAATGATTGCTGGATATTGCACCGACGTGATCCATATTATATTTAAACCTAGGACCCTTTCCCTTTATTTATATGATATGATGTTTTTCTCAAAAATTATGTTTTCTTTTCAAAGCCACTTATGTCCTTTTCTCTTTTTTCTTTCAAAAGCTTTCAACTTATTTGTATTCCCTATGTGCAAACCTTGTTTGTTTACTCCTACTCTTCTTAAAGTCACAACTAAGCAAGGCCGGGAACCACACTAGTGGATCTTGAGGGGTGCCTAACACCTTACCCTCGAGATAATCTCAAGCCCTTACCTGAACCCTGGTTTTTCCTTCAAATCCTTTTCTTTTCTCTAAAAGTGTCCTAATGCACTATAATCATTAGGTGGCGACTCTTCAAATTCCATAACCCGGTTCCTCAAAAGGGAACGAGAGTATTTTTTGTCCATAATGTCGTAAAACCCGATTTCGCCCTTTAGGGGGGTGAAAAAGGGGGCGTCGACAACTTCTCAAGCCAAATTTCACCTAGGATTTTGCCTCAACAAACACTCGAAGCAAGTTCTAGACCATCGGCTCGGAGCTTAGACTCACAATTTGAATTCTCACCACACACAAGATTGCTAAAGACATCTAGTTGAGGTCCCACAACAACCTTAGTTCCAATTCAAGTGCACAATGGTCTCACACGACCATATGATGATTGTTTGGTCAACACAAGAGTCTCAAGGCCACCATTTTTCACCATCCTAAACACAACATTATATCTTTGACCATGGGATCAAAGGCAAATGTGTTAGGCTCAAGTGAAGCTTGCCTGAGGTCCTCTTAACTATGAAATTTTGAAATCAAAAGAAGAAATATGAAAAATTGACTCAAACCCTTAAGACGGTTGTCACGACATCTACCATTGGGAAGAGCCACCCGGTTCGCACAACACAGTACCCTTGGAAAGAACCATGGAATTAAGAAAACCAAGGGCTTATTGAAAATACCAAAACCAAAACAAAAGGCTACGAACCTCACTACTAAGCTAAAAATGAATGTTTTTTAACAAAAATAGAAAAACCAAATGAATATGTACAATGGGGAGTAGAATATACAACGGGATGAATATATACATAAGAGTCTAAAAGTAGCCAAAGTCAAAGGTTATATACAGGTAAACTATTAAAATCCAAAACATAGACTAGAAATGAAATAAATATATACAGTCATCCAATGTATCAGAATCAAAATAGTAGGGCGCACCCCCACGAATAAAAGCTGGCATTGTCCCCAATGCCAACTACCAAAATAAGCTCAAAAATAGAGATAAAGGATATAGAAAGGCCCCTCAAGCCTGGTCCACACGCATGGGGTCTCCTGTCATCTCCTGATCCTCTATAGTAGCCGAGACCTCAGACTGGTCTCCGACCTGCTGCTCTGACCGGTGGCACCTCCGGCACCTCACCGAAGGGAGTGCCCTGAATCTCAGCCAACTCAATCACCACTCCCTCAGTGCTGGGAAACTTCCTCTTCTTCCTCATAGGCTGTGGTGCCTACTCCAGGTGTGGCTCAGGTATTGGGACTACTGCTGGAGGGGCTGGGTCCCCGAATAACAAGTCTAACGGCTTCTGATATGCCATTAGCTTGTCTACATCTGCTCGAAGCACCTTTACCGACTCCTTTGATGCCCTGGTCTTCCTCATTTTCTTGTGCTCCCGAGCTAATTTCTCCAAGGCTGTGCTGTGAGCCCCAACTACCTTAGTCAAGCCAGTCTAAGTCTCAAGTATCTTCTGTTTGGAAAAGAGCGTCTACAGTGTTTCCTCAATAGATGAAGGAACCTGGACAATGGCCGAGGTAGACTGAGCCTCAACTGAAGTGGCTAATATGGACTACTTGGATGTCACTACGGACATCCAGTTGTTCAAACTTGCCAATGTCATAGATAACTGTTGGGCTATCAATGGGTTGGTCTGGGAAATAGGAACTGTAGAGCCAGCTGAAGAACTAGGGCCCGCAGAAGAGGAGGGCCTATCAACTGGGACATATATGGCTGGAATGGAGGGAAGCTTTGTAGAAGCTCGACCTCAACCGGCTCCTCAGGCTGGCCGGTCGGGGTAGAGGTAGATGATTTGCTTTTCTTGTCCCCCTTCATGTTATCTGGACCCTGAATACTGAACTAGGAGAAGGAATCTATTGGGCGCACTGCATCATAATGCATTTTCTTCACCTTCAAGTCCGTAAAATATAATGTCAGAGTGTTTGGGTAAGGATAGTTCCACGAAATGTCAATCCCCATAGCAGTGATTGCCCTGTACATAACATTCCCCACGTTGATAGGGAATCCTGCCATAATGGAAGCAATAAGCACAGCCCGGGGAAGGGGGATGGTCTGGTCGTGAGAAGTGGAATCCAACCTATTGCACACAAAGGTGAGCCACCCTCTCACCTCAAAATTCATCTTCTTCCTAAGGATTTTCACTCCTGCCTGTATCTAATCCGGAACAACACCTGGATGTGCTAAAAACTGAGCTAAGCATGGATGAACCTCCTCTTTCATTGCCAACTTCTCCCAGTATTGGGTCTCGTCTTCATCCTTGAAACCCAAATAGTCATTGAATGCTTTTCCCGAAAATACCACATTCCTGTTTCTCACTTTGGTCACCGTAGAGTCCTTTTTGGTGTAGGCGACATTTGTGTAGAACTCTTTGACCATGTGCTCATTTGCATTTACCAACCCGTCACTGAAGTGGTCCCACCTGCTTCTAGTTTGAAATTGTTCATAGACTTTAGGTAGGAGTGGTAATAAGTCCTTGATTATGATACACCTCTCAGGAATGAGATGTATTTTGGACCACATTTCCCGGAATTTATGGAAGGCCATTTGACTCACAAAGCGGTCTTCCCACGCCTCAGCCTTCATCGTTCGTTCAACACCACCAACCTCGGGTACCCCACTAACCGGGACCACCTCAACAATGCCAGCACTCTCCCCAGATTCTAAAGCTGTGGGGGAAGTGGAGTACTTGCCACTGCCCGCTGTTGAGCCATCAGATGACTCAGATTGTATAGCCTGTGGATCTTGGGCTGGGACTGAGGGGGATTGCCCCGAATCAACTGATAGTTCCTGAGAGGGAAGGTACTCACTCCCCGACTACTCCTCATATGTCACTACTTGCTTCCTTGTATTTAGTTTTGGTTTGGGAGTGAGTTTCATTAGCTTAGCTTTCCCTCCTCAGGAGGGTTCACCTCGACCATATTGTTTGGCACCACATCCTCTTTGTTTCACCCATTTCTATACACAAATGATTCTAACATTGTTAGCATAGTCAAGTGCAGTGTATTAACATATGCATCATAAGGCAGAGCATCAAGAAGCATGTTGGAGGTAATGTAGTCATACATGAGCAACGCGGGCCGCGCCAACAGGGCATGCGGCCGCACAGGGCAACACTGAAGAACACCATCTCTCTGAACATGTCCCATGCGGGCCGTGCCATCAGGTCATGCGGCCGTGCGGGAACAGTGAGGTCCACACAAACAGGTCATGCGGCCGCACTGTGCATCAACTCCAATTGGGGACTTTTTGAACTTCACTGACGCAGGACGCGCAAACATGGCATGCGGCCGCGCGGAGCATGGAGCGGTCCGCACAAACTTGTCATGCGGTCGCGTTGGGCTTTTACAGTCGGGACAATTAGGGTTCAACAAAAGTTGTTCAAATCTTTCACGTTTTGGCCGCCTACTTTGTCCCTACTCGCTTAACATTCCCATCATATCACAAAACAACAAAAACAACATAAACTATCCTAAGCATGAACAATGAAGAACAAAAAGAAAAAATGAAGAAGTTACTACTAAGGAAACATGTATAAATGTGAAAATTAATGTTAATTAAAACTAATGTGAGAAATATGTTACCAGGAAAGTGAAGAAATTCTCTTGATGTTAATGCAAAAGAGAGTCTCAGGAGGAACAGTGGAAAATAAGGGCTCAGAGATCGATTTGGCGAAAAGTTCTCAATGAAGCCCTAGAGGTTAATTTATAGAAAAAGAAAGTGGGCCCCCGTCTTGCACTCTAGTGCGGCCGCATGAACACGACCGCGGACCGCGCTGGACTTACCTCACACCACACTGCTTAAAACCTCTGATGCGGCCGCACAAACATGGGACGCGGCCACGTGGTACAATGCGGACCGCACAATTCTGGGATGCGGCCGCGCAAACTCAGTTCAGAGACTCCTTACATTTGATCTTTACCAGTCCGGACCACATAAGCAGGGGTGCGACCGCATGAACCAATCTTTAGAGACTTGACCAAATTTGTTGTGGCAGGTGCGGACCGCACAAGTAGGGGTGCGGCCACACCAACCAACTTCAGAGACTACATTTACTTTTTTTGCATAGTTGTTTTGCACTAGTTCAAAACAAGTCCTGCAACATCTCACAAATAATTAGCTTAAAATCCTAATCTACAAAGAAATGAAAAGGAAAGAAAAAAGACATGGGTTGCCTACCAAGAAGCGCCTGATTTAACGTCACGGCACGACGCATCTTACCATCATATCATTTCAAATGAATAAGTTCCACCACGTGGCTGTCATCAATCTTTCCTAGATAGTGCTTGACACGATGCCCATTTACCCTGAACACTTCACAATTCTTATTTTTAAGATCAAGAGCACCAAAGGGAGTTACAAAGACCACTTCAAAGGGACCACTCCATTTAGATTTGAGCTTCCCCGAAAATAACCTTAGCCGAGAATTGAAACGAAGAACCATGTCGCCCACCTTGATATCTTTACCCCGAGCATACTTATCGTGGAGGTAATTCATCTTGTCCTTATACAAGGACGAGCTGGAGTAAGCATGGAATCTAAACTCATCAAGTTCATTCAATTGCTCCGCTCAGAGGTTGGCTGCAACATCCCATTCCAGGTTCAATTTTTTCAATGCCCACATAGCCTTATGTTCTAGTTCCATCGAGAGATGACAAGCCTTACCAAACACCAATCGATATGGAGACATACTAATCGAAGTCTTGTAAGCCGTCCGATAAGCCCAAAGAGCGTCATCAACTTCTTTGACCAATCGGTCCTATTTGTATTCATTGTTTTGGAAAAAATACTCTTAATTTACCGATTTGAAACCTACGCTTGACCTCTTGCTTAAGGATGGTAGGGGGTAGTCACCTTGTGGTTAACTCCATATTTAGCGAGCAAAGAATCAAAGGCCTTGTTGCAAAAATGGGACCCCCAATCACTAATGATAGCACGAGGGATTCCAAACCTAGTGAAGATGTTCCTTTTCAAAAATGCCACGACACTCCGGGCTTCATTGTTGGGAAGAGCCACGGCTTCAACCCACTTTGACACATAATCCACCGCCACGAGAATATACGTGTTCTCACAAGAGCTTACAAACAGGCCCATGAAATCAATGTCCCACACATAAAAAATATCTACCTCTAGAATTGTGTTGAGGGGGATCTCATCCCTCTTAAAAATCCCGCCAGCTCTTTGGCATGTATCACATTTCTTCACCAAATCGCTTGCATCTTGAAACAAAGTCGGCCAATAGAAGCTGCAACTTAAAATCTTTGACGCTGTCCTCACTCCCCCATGATGACCACCATAAGGAGAAGAGTGGCAAGCCTCCATATACTCAATTGTTCTTCTTTCGGGACACATCGGTGAATCACACCATCGGTGCAAATTTTAAACAAGTAGGGCTCGTCCCAATAGTAATCCAAACTATCCCGCTTGAGCTTCTTCCTTTGGTTAGAAGAGATCTCATATGGAACTATACTGGTCACAAGATAATTGGCCACATCGGCAAACTTATCATGCATAGACACCGCAAGGAGTTGTTCATCCGAGAAAGCATAATTTATCTCAACACCATTGCTCAGTCTCCCTTCTTGCTCTAGTTAAGACAAATGATCCGCGACTTGATTCTCACTTCCTTTTCTATCTACAATCTCTAGATCTAATTCTTGCAAGAGTAGTACCCATCTCATCAACCTCGCCTTCGAATCTTTCTTTGTCATCAAATACCTAAGGGTGGCATGATCGGTATGGATAATCACCTTGGCCCCCATAAGGTATGGTCGGAACTTTTCCATGACGAACACAATAGCTAGCAACTCTTTCTTGATGACTGTATAGTTTCTTTGAGCCTCATTTATCGTCTTTCTTAAGTAGTACACCGGATGGAACATTTTTTTGATTCTTTGGCCAAGCACCGCACCAACCGCTACATCACTCGCATCACACATAAGTTCAAACGGTAATTACCAGTTGCGTGCGGTGATGATGGGAGTTATGGTCAATTTATGTTTCAACAATTCAAAGGACTCCATACACCTCTCATCAAAGACGAACTTAACATCCTTTTCCAATAGTTTACAAAGCGGGTTCACAACTTTTGAAAAATCCTTAATGAATCGCCGGTAAAACCCGGCGTGACCCAAGAAACTCCTCACCCCTTTGACAGAAGTAGGGGGAGGGATCCTTGAGATGACCTCTATTTTTGCCTTATCGACTTCAATACCATGCTTTGAGAAATTGTGCCCCAAGACAATACCCTCTTGCACCATGAAGTGACATTTCTGCCAATTTAGTACAAGATTGGTTTCCTCACATCTTTTCAACACCTTGTCCAAGTTCACTAGGCATTCTTCAAATGAGTACCCCACCACACTACAATCATCCATGAAGACCTCAAAAATATCCTCCACCATGTCGGTGAAGATTTCTATCATACATCTTTGGAAGGTCACCGGAGCATTATAAAGTCCAAATGGCATTCTTGAGAAAGAGAATGTGCCATACGTACATGTAAAAGTTGTCTTTTCCTAATCCTCCGGGGCAACGAGAATTTGATTATACCCCGAGTATCTATCAAGTAAACAAATAAGCCCGGCCCGCTAAACAATCAAGCATTTGGTCCAAGAATAGTAGAGGGAAATGATCTTTTCTAGTGACCTTGTTGAGCTTTCTATAATCTATGCACACCCTCCAACCCGTGACTGTACGGGTAGGAATAAATTCATTGTTGGCATTCTAACGACCGTCATACCCCCCTTCTTTGGCACATATTGGACCGGGGAGGTCCATGAACTATCCGATATTGGGTAGACTACACCGGCGTCCAACCTCTTGATAACCTCTTTCTTGACTACCTTTTGCATAGCTTTATTTAGTCTTCTTTGGTGTTCAAGGGACGGCCTTGCATCTTCCTCCAAAATGATCTTATGCATGCAAAAAGCGGGGCTTATACCCCGAATATCCGCCAACATCCATCCAATCGCCCGCTTGCGCTTTTGTAGCACCGCCAAAGTGGCGTCAACCTGCAAGTTAAGCAAGACAAAAGAATAACTGACAAAGTAAAATTAGGACCCAAGTATTCATATCTGAGGTGAGGAGGAAGTGGTTTCAACTCCAACACCGGCGGCTCCTCAATAGATGGCTTTTTTGGGGGAGTTTTACGTTTCTCAAGGTCCAATGATAACTTCCTAGACTCATAAGAGTGTGAGCCCATACCATGCAAAGCATTTGCATATTTAATTCTTCCGGAATCATCCTTAGCCTCCATGTTCAAAAGCACCGCTTCAAGTGGATCTTCAACATTAATCATTGCGCTTGTGTCATCCACTATCACCGCCGTGACAATGTCAACAAATGAGCACACCGCGGTACAATTTGGTTGCCTCATAGACTTGCATACACGGAACACCACCTTTTCATCACCAACTTGGAAGGTCAACTCTCTCGCCTCGACATCAACCAAAGCCTTCCCCGTTGCTAGGAAAGGTCTTCCAACGATAATTGGGACTTCAAAGTCTACCTCACAATCTAGTATCACGAAGTCGGCCGGCAAGATGAACTTATCAACACGAACAAGGACATTGTCAATTATACCCAAAGGCCGCTTCATTGACCTATCCGCCATTTGGAGCCCCATTGAAGTCGGGTGAGGTTGCCCTATTCCCAAAGTTTTGAAAACCGAATATGGCATTAAGTTGATGCTCGCCCCCAAGTCACAAAGGGCTTTTGCAAAGTCGGCGCTTCCAATAGTGCATGGGATAGTGAATGGATCGGGGTCCTCAAGTTTAGGAGCCATGGAGTGTACAATTGCGCTCACTTGATGGCTCATCTTGATTGTCTCACACTCCATTGATCTCTTCTTTGTAACCAAATCCTTCATGAATTTTGCATACCCCGGTATTTGCTCGAGTACCTCCACCAAAAGGCACATTGATAGTCAAACACTTCATCATCTCAATGAATTTCTTAAATTGGTTATTACCCTTTTGCTTGGCCAACGTTAAGGGTAGGGCGGAGGAGGCCTAGGCAAGGGTGCCTTGGCTTTGGGCACCTCCGGCTCGGGCATATCTATCACATGTTCCCTAGACGGGTTCACGTTCTCTTGTGTCTCCTTATTAACCTTATGAATGTTAATTCGTACATCATTTCTTGCACTTGGTTCCACTGCATCATCAATCCCCGTAGGTATATCATCATCATGCTACTCATCTTCATCCACCATTACTTGATTCTCTCTTGAGGGATGCACATTACCGCCTCGTCCACTTCGCGTGGTCACTGCCATCACATGGTTGTTGTGCCCGCCCTTAGGGTTTACTACCGTGTCACTTGGTAGAGCACCCTTTGGGCGAGTATTTAAGGATTGTGAAATTTGACCAAGTTGCACCTCCAAGTTACGGATGGAAGTGTTGTGTGAAGCCAATTGCGTATCGGAGTATTGGTTCTTCTTCATCATTTATAACCTCAATTCTCCCAAATTCATTGCCCGAAGAACTAGACCCTTGAGATTGAAACGGTGGGGGGTTGTTCAGTTGTTGAAACATCGGAGGCCTTTGAAAGCCTTGCCCCCAATTACCTTGACCACCATTGTTGTTCCACCCCCCTTGACCATTGTTATTATTCCAATTGTTGTCGTTTTTTCCATCCCAATTTCCACCATTGTTACCTTGATTCCCCCTATTGTTGTTTTGATTATTCCCATTCCAATTTCCACCGCCTTGTTGTTGATTATTATTATTCCAATTTCCACCTCCTTGTTGATTACCCCAATTCCCTTGGGATCGCCATTGTTGATTGCCTTGGTTTCCCCTATTTCCTTGGTAGTTGTTAACATATTGACAATCCTCACTTTGATCATCATAGCACTCGTTTGAATAACCACTACCATCATCATAGTTGTCACAATTTCCTTGAGGTTGTTTCCCCCTTTGCCTTCTTTTCATCAAATTCACTCCTTCCATGGCATTTACTTGGCACGGGTTTGGAACTTGTTGCAATTGCGCCTTCGCCAATTGATTCATTGTTGTTGTGAGTTCGGCAATGGCTTGGCCATGGTCATGCAACTCCTTATGCAAATGTATGACATTAGGATCACCTTGAGGAATGTTTGCCCGGCTTTGCCATGCCGAAGAAGTATCGGCCATTTATTCTAACACATCACAAGCTTCATTGTACGGGAGCTTCATAAAATTTCCACCCGCCAATTAGTTCACAATACATTGGTTTGTTGTGTTGATGCCCCTATAGAACGTTTGTTGAATCATCACATCATTCATATCATTATTTGGACACTCTTTGACCATAGTTCTAAATCTCTCCCATATTTCATGCAAAGGTTCCGTTGGCTTTTGTTTGAAATCCAAAATCTCATCACGGAGCGCCGCCATGTGACTTGGAGAAAAAAACTTGGCAATGAACTTGTCCGCCAATTCATCCCACATTATGATAGAATGATTTGGAAGCCTTTCTAACCAATCCAATGCTTTCCCCCTAAGAGAGAAGGGGAAAGCCTCAATCTCAAAGCATCCTCGAACACATTGGTTTGTTTACTCCCCCAGCAAGTATCTACGAACCCCTTTAAGTGCTTGTATGCATTTTGGTCGGAGGCGCCCGTAAAATACCCTCTTTGCTCGAGAAGTGTCAACATGACATTGGAGATTTGAAAATTCCCCGCCCGGATTCGGGGAGGAACTATGGCACTTGCATAACCCTGGTTTGGAAGGACCCTTGGAGCTACTCTTGGTAGAGGCGGAGAAGGGTCTGGGATTTGATCATTAGGATTTGCATTAGCATTTCTACCTCTCCGTGGTACTTGTGGTACCTGGAGCTCATGTTGTTCAACATCATCAACTTCCTCCCCCGCGACCACGTTGTCAAGAAGGACATTTCTATTTAGATCCATGTGTACCTGATGGATCGACACAAATAACGTTAGTAAAAATAAAGAAAGAGAAGCAAAACACAAAACTAGCTACGCAAATAGTCAATACCATAATCTCCCCGACAACGGCGCCAAAAAGTGATCGCAGTGGACTCAACCTTAGGAAGAGTGGACGCTAAGACTTTTACCCAATAGTGGTATCGGGGTCAATATCCACAGGGAGCTAGAAAGGGAGTTGAGTATTTGTTTGGTCTAGAAATGCGTTTTGGCTCCTAATTGTACTTCTACCATTTTTGGGTTTTGTAATTATCAACTACAATTTAACAACTACTAATTAAAACTAAGTTATGCTAAAATATTAATTCTAGGTTGTATGCAAGATAGAGAAAGGCATTAGGGTCGTGTCATTTACCTAGGTGGTCAACTAACGGGTAGAGATTCCTAATACAAAAATGATGATTATGGGGCTTACATTATAACCGTTACACGATTGCACTCACTCTCACACCTCACGGTAGAGAGAGTGATTTTTCCCAATTGACTCTCTCGAGACCAATTGGATAGGCCAAATAGGGCCAATCAACTTAGGGTTCAAGTTGGGTAATTACTCTCTCGAGGTTTAACCCGTTCATTGGGACTACCATTCTCATGGGTCAATCCCAATTCCTTGTTGGGTCAATTTTGGGGTCATAGACACTTTTTCTCAAGAAGAGTCAAGACCCACTATGCTAGACTTAGTGTTTGCAACCATCAAATCCTAATTAAATCATAAAATTAACCCAAATAGCAAACACCCAACATCATTCAAGTATTAAACAATCACACCCATTAATTACCTACACTAGGGTTGAGCTAAAACCCTAGCTAATGGGTTTATCTAGACATAATAGAAATAGAAATTAAAGAAATAGAAGGGAAAATAACCATATTAATTAATTACTAAGAGGAAACTACAAGAATCTATTGAGAAATTAATGCAAAAGTGCAAAAAATAGGCTAAAACGTAGGTCTCATGAGCGTAGCAGTTATATCTGATACAATACTTAACCTAGAAATGGAAAAATGTTCTATTTATACTAGGTTGGAAAATTCGGACAAAAATACCCCTGCGGGGCTGGGCGGACGGCACAAAATTGGCACGGGGCCGCACTGGGTTACTTAGCTTCTAAATCTTGCTCTCTGAAGGTAGTGATACGGACCGCACAATGATGTAGTGCGTCCGCATGATGACTAGCACGGACCACGTGAGCATGTAGCGCGGCCACATGAACAACATTACATGGCTTCTGAACTTCTATGGTGCGGTCCGCATGAACCTGTAGCGCGGCCGCAGTGACTGGGCGCGGACCGCGTGAACTTTACCGTGGCTACGCCGCTTGTGTTTGAAAATGGCAACTTTCTAAAGCTCGTTGGTGCAACCGCATGACACAATTACGCGGCCGCATAAGCTAACTTGAAATTCACCATCTCTGAACTCTTATGGTGCGGCCGCATGGCATGATGGTGCGGTCCGCACCAAGTCCTGAGTATCCTTACTTTAATGATCCTTGACACTTGAGTAGGTTTCACTCCGTTTCGAGCTGATTTTTGACTTTTGTCATCTTGTCGCTCAAACCTACAATCAAGCGCACTTTGTAAGCATTCTGGTCCTATTTTATGGCAATTCATACATAAAGCGTAGGCAATTATGGGCATAAAATGTGTTAAAATCAAAGTTATCACCTAACTATCAGCAGGTTAAGATTGAGCATCAAAACCCCGGTGGATTGTTGCAGGCTATGGAGATACCGACTTGGAAATGGAAAATAATCAATATGGATTTTATCGTGGGCTTACCTCGTACCAGCATAAGTTCGATTCGATATGGGTGATTGTTGATAGGCTTACAAAGTCAGCCCATTTTTATCCGTTAGGACTACATATTCCTCAAAGGATTATGTAAGGCTTTATATTAAGGAAATATACGACTGCATGGTGTCCCTATATCTATTATCTCGGATAGAGGAGCTCAATTTACAACTAACTTCTGGAGGTCCTTCCAAAAAGGATTAGGACATCATTTCATCCACTGACCGATGGACAAGGTGATTGTATTATTCAAACACTGGAGGATATGTTACGAGATTGTGTAATAGACTTCAAAAGTAATTGGGATGATCATCTTCCGCTTATTGTGTTCGCGTATAATGATAGCTACCATTCTAGCGCTCAGATGGCTCCATATGAAGTTCTTTACGGATGGAAGTGTGGGTTTCTTATAGGGTGGTTTGATGTTGGAGAATTTGTATTACATGGTCCAGACCTCGTTCAACATGCCATAGAAAAAGTAAAGCTTATCCGGGATCGACTGTTGACAGCTCAGAATCATCAAAAGTAAGATTCTGACGTACATCGATGAGATTTAGAGTTCGGGGTTGATGATTGGGTATTCGTAACGATGTCACCTATGAAGGGTGTGATGAGATTTGGCAAGAAAGTAAAACTTAGCCCACGGTATATGGGTCCTTATAGGATCATTCGGAGAGTGGGCCAAGTAGCTTATGAGTTAGAATTGCCCTCGGAATTGGAGTCTATCCATCCGATTTTTCATGTATCTATGTTACAGAAGTACATTGCCGATCCTACCCGAGTGGTGACCATGGATAATGTGCAGATTACAGAGGACTTGTCATATGAGGAAATTCCGGTTTCCATCCTAGACCGACAAATCCGCAAGCTGCGGAATAAGGAGGTAGCCTCCGTGAAAGTACTTTGGAGGAATAACAATGTGGAATAAATGACTTGGGAGGCCGAGGAAGACATGAAGTCTAGATATCCCTACTTATGTCCTCCTCCAAAGAAGGGTCCGACTGAGACGTCATAACCATAAGGTACGTGTATAAATTCATGTGTTGGTTATTGTCATTGGTCATGTGAGGCCATTGTCGTTATTCATAATTATGGTCATGTGTGGCGTTGCGTTATTAAGCTTTTATGGGGGGAGTTGGTAGTGGTGTTGTTACAGAGGCGAACCTGCCAAAGGTATATAGATCACATGGAGTTGAACATTCGAGGAAGAATTTTACTAAGGAGGGAAGGATGTTACATCTCGTGTTTTCGTACGTTAAAAGTTTCATCTTCAGTTAATAGGCGTAGTTTCGGGTAAGAGATTATCTTGAGGTTAGTGTGGTTATGCTAATTATAACAAGCAAGAAATAAGTGTCATGAAGGATAAAAGGGTACACAAATTAAAGAAAACGAGTTTCCTTAAAAATGGCCAATTTGGGATAAAGTACGGGTCGAGCGATACTACCCGATAATTATGGACTAGTACCATACAATGGCCAATATATATATATATATATATATATATATATATATATATATATATATATATATATATATATATGTATATGAGATATGGAAAAAGGTTACGACGTTATATACGTATCACCACCTGATCAGCTGATATATGTTGACGATGTTGCCCACAGTGGCCTAGACGATATGATGAGATGACCTCAGTGGCTTGATGATATTACGTACACCCATACTTATACATATTTTTTACGTACTAATTTTCATGTCTTACATACTCAGTACATTTTTCATACTGAAGCTTTATTTAACAGGGCCTTCGTTTCATGCCTGCAGGTGTAGGTAGGCAAGTTGATGTCCCCTTCTTAGGATCCCTGATCAGCGAGAGTTTGCATGCTCCATTTGATCCGAAGCTGCTTTTGATTTTGGTACGATATATATATATATGTATGATGTGGCTTAGTCCCGTCTTTGTACAGTTATGTTTCTATTAGAGGTCTGTAGATAGTATGTCTAGTTGGGTTGTATGTGGCCTTATCGGCTTTCAGTTTTGGATGTATTAGTTGTCTATAGCAGCCTTGCCGGCTCACCCACTGTATTCTGCATATATACATAACATGCCTTGTTGGTAGGTTTCCTTCATGTATGTTATTTTCGTAATTCAGCAGATGTTATTCAGGTTCATATCTTAGACACATACTTATGGGCGTTTGATAGGTAGGACTCAGGCACCCGTCGCGGCCCATCGGTTTGAATCGTGACATTAAAATAAAATAAAAACAAACTAAATCAATAATGATAGCCTAGGCTCTAACTTAATCTATTTTCTAACAACTAAGTAATTTGTTCAAACATAAAAAATACATGTAAACTTAATAAAATTATTTCTGTTTGATTTTTATGTATTAATTATGCAATTAATATGTAATTGAATCCTAAGAGTGTAATTAAAACCTAAAATATTATGAAATTAAAAGTATGATAATTTTTATGGTTTTTTATAATTTTAAGATACTTAATATGCATGAAATTGCGACAAAATGCAAACAGAAAATTCAACACTAAATTCCTAAAAAAGTTTATAAAACTTAAAAATAATTAGAAAGATCCATTTTTGTGAATTCTGTAAGAGTATTTCGGACAAAAATCACGTGCTTACATACCGAATTCCAAAATACTCATAACTCATATGCTCTATATCCATAAAATCATCAAATTTGGTCCATGAATCGACCCTCAAATCAATAATTTACCATTTTTCAACTTTGGGGCTCAAAATCTCAATTTTACAATGGTAACACGGATAAAATTAATAACCAACAAAAATAGTCATGAAGAAAGGTCCCGCACCCAGGTTCTGCAAAACAACTGTGATTGTTGACTGAATATCAATATAAGGCGGGGCCGATAAGGCCGTCATAATTATTATATCTGACAAACCAACCAAAAGTATATACAAGGCCTACAAGCCCAACATATTACACTAACTGACAATAAGCCTCTACTGATTGATATACTGTGATCGGAAATAGCTTCCTGATCTACTCGTAACATGCATACATATATATATAAAAGATGTACATAAGGTTCTAGATCCGGCAACGCCGAAAGGCATGGAGCTTATCGATCAAGCTGAACTCGAGCAACATTTAATGAGGAGGCCTACCCGTCTTTCAGACTGAACCTGCACACATAAAATGTAGTGGCCCCAGAAAAGGGACGTCAGTACAAAATAATGTACTGAGTATGTAAGTCAATATACTGAAAGCTGAAACTGAACTGATTATATAATAATTGCAAGTAGCTGGAAGTCAAAGATAATCTGAAGATATTCTTTCATGCTGATACTGACTCAACTATCTCAATCTAGTAAGTAAAATAGATGTCCGGCCCTATAAAGCTCGATATACATATATAACTGTTCTGCCGTAGTAGGCTCGCTCATTGGCGGTCAGCCATACTAGGCTCTGTATCTCGACCAACTGAGCTTGCTCATAAGCGCTCGGCCACAGTAGGCTCGGTATATATATATAACTGCTATGGCACAATAGGCTCGCTCATAGGCGCTCGACCATACTACTTTCTGTATCTCGACCAACTGGGATCGCTCATAAGCGCTCAGCCACAGTAGGCTCGGTATATATATAACTGCTCTGCCGTATTAGGCTCACTCAAAGGCGCTCGGTCATACTAGGCTCTGTATCTCTACCAACTGGGCTCGCTCATAAGCGCTCGGCCACAGTATGCTCGGTATATAACTTATCATCTTATCAGAGGTTGCCCAATAGGGGTCTGCCCATCAATTATAGTTTGATGGTAACGAAAATACTTTTAATACTGTATATATGTAAAATCTATGCTCTATTGACTGGAAGAAGGAAATATTAAACTGAATATGATTTCCCCATAAGGAGAATATGGTAATTTACAAAACTAGAAAAATATATGTAACTTGCGAGACTAGCAAAATATACGTAAATTTCGGGATATGAATTTTTCTTTGTGCCTCGTTATCAAATTTGTGTAATGACGAGATCATGCCAAAATGAAAAAAAGGCTTAGCTTAACATATCTGGAGTAAAGAAAATTCTGTATAATATTCTGTTGCAAAACCTTCGTTGACCGAGAAAAACTCGCCCTTGCTTCTTTAAAAATTCACGGACGATTCTTCTGTTACCTTGAAATTTTGGAACGAATCACGTTTATTTTGGCTTGAAAGGACTAAAGCTTCTGTTCCTATTGTCTTTGGTTTTAAACTAACGACAGAAGGTGTGTAATTTCCATACTAAGGCTTCTGTTGGTTCCAGAATATGTGTTTTTTTTTATTGAATTTGGTTTCTAACTCTTAAGATAAGACTTAAACGTCATATCTTGTCATCTTCATAGTTAACTATTTGGCAAAGTAGTATACTTTGTCATTTTCCAATTCTTGTGGCTTTTTGCTACGTGGGGTGGGTGAGATGATTTATTAATTTCTTTTATCTACTTATTAGTTAACTGGATAATGTCCTGTTATCTGATAATTAATCAATTACACGTATAATTTAAAAATTACCATAAATTATTTAAAATTCAATTTATTTTCAAAATACTTCATATATACTTTATATAGTATATTACCGTGGTCATATGGTACATTATATGGTACTAGTTTATAATTATCGGGTATAATTACTTGATCCATATTTTATCCCAAATTGCCAAACTTCGACAAAATTTATTTTCTTCTATTTTACTTACCCTCTTACCTTCACGAATTTACTTATCACTTGTTTCAAATAACATAATCCTTATAATCTTCAAATAATCTTTTCCTTGGACTGATGTCAACTACCTTACGACAGATTCAACATATAATACTACAGGGTGAAACATCGTTGTAACTTAATACTTCGAAATATAACACCGTCGTAATGTAATACTGCTGAGCATAACATCATCGTAATATATTACTGCAGAGGGTAGCACCATCATAATATTTTACTAAAGAGCATAATATCGACGTAATACGGCGGGGCATAACAAGAATCATCAAAATAAAAGCCATATATTTATCCCCTTGTTAATATGAAACTACACCGCAAAAAATACCTCAAACGGAGCTCTAGAACTCAAGATATGCCCAAAATACTAAAGTTCTTGGTTTAAGACACTGTCCAAATGATTTTTCTTCATCGCCTTCGCGATAGACCTTCGCGTTCACAAAGAGAATTTTTTCGCATTGACCGGTAAACCTTGAAATCCTTCTTTGCATTCGCGAAACCTCTCCCGCGTTCGCGAAGAACAAAACTTCGCACCAAGAACCAACAATTTTCCCTGATATGGAAGTAAGCGTAACTCTCTCATACGACATCGGTATTCAACGATTGTTGTTGCTACAACTATGTAATTATGATACGTATCTAATGGTTCAATTTAATAACAAATCACAGTTCGTTTTCTCAATATAGTTCCCTTTATATCCAAAGAAACGACGCTGAAACATTAAATAAGAGCGTGACACAATCCAAACACCTCCGAAATACTCTCGAGGCCCCTGGGACCTGTCAAATTACACAAAACCCGTCCTAAAACATAACATGAACCTGTGCAAGGACTCAAACGTTTAAACATCGACGAACGCATTTGAATTACACTTAAACATTTAGAAATGACGCCAAACTTACGTACATGTCATAAAACATGATACGAACCTATTCCTAGGCTTAAATTCCCAAACAGACATCGATAAAAAAAATACTAAAACCTTCGAATTGCCAACTTTTCACAATATGCACTGAAATGCTCACGGTCCACCGACTCAACCCGAACATACATCAAAATCCAAAATCATCATACAGACTATTGGAACCTTCAAATCTCGATCCCAAGGTCGTTTACTCAAAAGTCAAACCTTGATAAACTTTTCCAACTTAAAGCTTCCGAATTGAGAATTTTTCATCCGAATCAACTAGGAACGCCCCAAAATACAATTTCGACTATGCATACAAGTCATATTACATGAAGGAAAGCTACCCAAGGCCTCGAACCGCCTAACGAAACGCTAGAGATCAAACGGTCGGTGGGGTCGTTACATATATAACATTGGAGATCTCATAACTATTCTATAAAGCTTACCCTTCACTTTGATAAACATCCTTTAATGACACGACCCATTTTCTCAACAAATCGTGACCGGCACCTATTGATACCTATTTTTTCCTGTATTTTTAAATATACAACTACCTTTAGAATAGCCTATATATGCATACATATAAGTATATCCCAAGGTTTCATTATTTTCCTTAATTTTTCAAAGATTTTAAAATCAATTTATTGCCATATTTTATCAAGAAAACCCCAATAATTGTCCCAAAAATTATAATTTAAATAATTAATTTATTGAATTCTCATAATTATACTAAAATATAGCTAAGATATTTTTACAAATTTATTAGTATTTTTTTAGGGTAAAGTTGCATAATTGCAATATTAGCCATTTTTAGGTTTAAATTTGTCTCATGTTTATAAAATCGGATATTATATTTTTAAATTATTAATTATATATTATTACTCATTGTAGTACGTTCAATTTATTTTCAAAAATTTATTTACTATTTTCTATAAATTAAATGGTAAAAAGGGCTATTTAACTTTTAGCCAAATTTGGCTTTCTAATTTAGCGTAAATTAGAAAAAAACCAACCAAATTAAAAACCCTATCGGACCCAGTCCCACACCCAAGCCATGTCCGACCCATCTACCCTATTCAATCTGGACCGTTGATCATTCAGATCAACGGTCCACATTCCCTCTTTCCAAATTAAACCAAATGACCCCTCCAAACCCCTCTCATTTCCTCACTTAACCGACTTTCATCTCTCTCTCTCTATCTCTAGTTCTCTCTAGAACCTTCCCACTTCTCCTCCAGTCAGATGAGCTTCACTCGCCTTCTCTGGCCACCTCCTTACCTGAATCCATGGTGGTCTCACCACCTACCAGCCTTATATGGCTCCTACACGCTTGGTACTGAAGTTTTAAGGCCAGACCATGAAGAAGCTGGGCCGAGACCTTGTTTGATTCAAGTTCTATGGCCATCTCCAGCCTTGCTCCTGCAAGCCATGACTGTTCGAGCCTGACCTCGACTCTTCTTGTTTAGATCAATGACTATCCAAGCCTCTCTCACCATTTGGGTTCTTTCGAAACCCTAGCTTTTAAGGTTCCTCTAATTTCTTTAGATCTGTTCTAAACCCGTGTTTTCCCTAAACTTTTAAACTGTTTCTCGAGATTTTTCTCAAAAAACTATGCTATCAAAACCTTTGTTCCGATTTAGGGTTTTGAGTTACTTAGATATTCTATGATTTTTCTTTTTCTATTATGTGTTTCTTCTAACATGTTCTAATTAGTTTCTTATAATGTGTTTTTATATGTTTCTCCTACTGTGTTCTTACTAGTTTCTTCTACTATGTTTTTTTATATGTTTCTCCTACTGTGTTCTTACTAGTTCTTCTAATGTGTTTCCTATATGTTTCTTCTACTATGTTCTTATAAGTCCTTCTACTGTGTTCCTTATATGTTTCTTCTACTATGTTCTTACGAGTTCTTCTATTGTGTTTCGCATGTTGTTCTTTTACTATGTTTCGCATGAGTTTCGTCTACTGAAAAATGCATGTTAAAGGTCTCAATTACTTTCTGAGACCTCTGAACTTGTTTCATTAGTATCTTTTTCCTTGACTACTTGTCCTTGCATCTCTACACTCGATTGATGGCAAGAACCCTAAAATTTGGGGACTCATTCGAGTTTTGAGACCATGGATATGTGATTTGTTTGTTCTTTACCTCTGAACTTGTTGGATTTCAAAAACCCTAACCTCTTTGAACCTATTTCGAGTTTCTGAAATCTACTACTTGAGTAGGCTTCAAAATCATTGTTCAACCTTTGTTTCTTTACATGGTTCTGATTCCCTGCTAAACTCTTTTAAGGTCTTTCTACTGGACCCTTTGTATGCTATTTGATACTCTCTCTCTCTCTCTCTTCTACATTGCTGAGTTACTGAAACTGACATATATGATTACCATTATCCTATAGTCTACTACTTATGGATTTTGCAATTGCATGACCTTTTTCTTTCCCTTAAATTTAGCCTAGCATACTTGCGTGCTCTTTATATATGCTGAACTTTTCTCTAAAATGGCTTTCAATTTTGATTAATTTCAAACTTCCTTTGTGTAAGTATGATTGATTTCTTTCCTTGTTTGTTGATTTCCCTGTTACTTGGTTTGATTCGAAAAGTTTCCTTAACTTTTCTGACTTGGTTCATTCATGGACCAGTAATTACAAATCTCTGACTCCTTGATTTACTATCTACTAACTGATTGTTTGCCTTATTTATGTAATCGTGTATTTCAAAATTCTGGCCTTAGGTAAATTCCAATGTATATACCCTTAATTTCTAACTTTGTACAAGATGTTTGCTTGACCCCTTTCCTTAAATAAATGGTTCATTACCGTTTAAATATGAACTCCTTAATTAAAGGAAGTCTTGTACTAATTGATTTTAATTGATACCCAGTTCCATAATTATTTTGTTACCTCTTTCCATCTGTTTTCACAATATAAATACCTGACTTTTTCATTGACAAAACAGACCAAGACTCTTAGTTTTCTACACACGAACACTTATAGTCTTTCTGAACTTATACTCATACTCAAAAGTATTTTCTCTTGTTACTTGTACTGTGGCCTGTTTAAAAGTCTTGCTGCCTGCTTTCTCTATTTACTTCTTTGAAATTGGTATGTCCTGATTTAAGGTTTTCAGCACCACAATAATGTGTTTATTGACTATCTTTATATCTATGTCTGTTGACTGCTTCTGTATAGTTCAAACACCAACTTTAGCGTGCTGAAGTTCTACTATGAATCCAAAACCCCTACCCCCTATGTGTTTAAGCAATACTACAAATTTTTGTCCATGATTCAAGCTTGATCCCCTGGGATCCTAGCCTCTAATAGTATGTGTTCTGGCGGGCTTATAGGTATGCTAGAATTCTCCATTGCTAGGAATGACTAATGTCTGCCCTTGCCTAAACAATAGGCTCTTTACAATCTCCCTATTCCCCTGAACCCCTTATGTGTGCTTATTTGAGTTGTTTCCCTCTCCTTTCCCCCTTTTAGCATTATGTTCTGCACTTTCACACTTTCTTAGTCTTTAAGTTATGCCCCCTCTTGTGAGCCTTACCTTGGGACCCTTTGAATTCCCTCTGAACTTGGACACTTGAGGGTTAGACCTTCCACACTGCACTTGTCCCTATTCTAATAATACATTTGGGTGCGAACATTGCTCGGAGTCCCATTGAGGCTCTTAGGTAACTTTGACACTCAAACGGGAGAAAGGCTTTGGATCATGATCTCTTAGAGTTGGTTTACCTCATATTTCGGACATGAAGTTTGAATCAGGCTTTCCTTGGATGTACTTTTATTTATATTTTTCTGATGTATTTTACTTTATTTCAGGATGTAATAATTTATAATAAACTCTTGGGGATGGTTAGTAAAAAGGGTGGGTAACTATGTCTGCAAAAAAAGGGTAGATACCATGTCTATAGGTATTTTGAATTCTGCACATTCAAATGCAAATAGAAATCATGTCTATAGGTATTTTCAAAATCTGCATGCATCTAGGAATCATGTTTATAGGTATTCTGCATATGCAAATCTTTATAGAAATCATGCCTATAGGTCATTCTGAATCCTGTATCTCCATTTTCATATAGAAATCATGATCATAAGACTACTATATTCATAGAGAAATCATGCCTACAGGATTGTCCAAATCTTCACATTCAATTACCCCTAGATATCATGTTCATAGGTCTTAAATAAATTCAACATCTCGATATCATGTTCATAGGTTTGAAATGAGTCTTCTACATTTTTTATACCACGTCTACAAGGTTCAAAATCAACTACGCGTAGAAAGCATGTCTATATAAACTCCTAATCGAATCTTAGCCGCTTCATTCACGTATAGAGCTAAAGTCAGTAACAATATGTACTATCAGTTGTAGAATTTGTAACCAATTCGTCAAAACTTGCCTTTCTTTTAATAATCTGATTACCCTCACTTAGCAAATTTAACCAGCATGTTTCAAACCTTGTTTCCTTCTGAATTCAATAGATACCATGCCTCTAGGATCCTTGTCCAACACTTAGGCAAGCCTTAGGGTAAAGTTACTAAACTAAATCAGTTTTTGTTAATAAATACAACCAGCAGGCAAGCCTAAGTCGGGCTTCCTATCTGAATTATGTAATAAATCAGTTTGCCTCAACCTTTAAGATTTTTCATATTTAGTATGTAATCAGACCCTAACCAGTATGTGCAAGTCATGCTAATTACGTGCTTCTTTGTTTAAAGGGGGTATATCTGAGCCTCTACTTGTTATGTGCTTTCCCCAACTTGCAATACATGTTTTGTATGTCGCCTTAGAATTTTTACCTTTGAAACTACAAATAAACCTAATATCCCTCTCTTTTAGGATTAGTAGTTCTAAATGCCTCCGAGACCGATAGGATTGAAACGGGTAATAGCGTGCAATAAGTAATCGAGACCATTCCGCGCTTTAATACCTTAACGGTGTGGGAAGGTTAGATATGGATATGATGACCACGTGATAATGTTACGTGTAGCCCCTTATTGAGGAGTGATTACCGGGCATTGTGTGGGGTGATCCATATTGTTAATAAACCTAGGACCCCCTTTCCCTTATTTCTTGTTTCTTTTAAAATTTCAAACTCTTTCTTGTAAGGAAAATCAGCTTTCTTTTAGTTCTTTCCAACTCTGTCTATTTGTGAACTATAATGTGAAAACCCCCTCTTATTTGAAGCTTTATTTGCCGACATGTTATTTACATATAAATTCACATCAATAGTTTTTCCGGGAACCACACTAGCGGATTATGAGGGGGGCCTAACACCTTCCCCTTAGAATAATTTCAAGCCCTTACCCAATCTCTGGTTACGCAAATCAAAAATCCTTGGTATCCTAATGCACCCTAATCATTAGGCAAAAACTTTTCAAATCAAACCCAATTCCCAAACTGAATGAGTTGTCCACCCAAATGCCATAAACCCGATTTCGTAGAAAAAGGAGGCGCGACAGCATGGCGACTCTGCTGGGGACTTTTAGGCTTTTACCATTTTAGACCTTTATTGTGAATTTACGCTTCTTCAAGCACAATTATTTGTTTATTTTTTTTAAGCATCCATTTTTTTTCTTTTTCGATTGCAAAACCGACTTGTCTTCTTTTTTCTTTTCTTTACTACTTTCATTTACTATCGCTTTACATTATGAAACTATTGTATTTACTGCTTTCTTAACATGCAAATACATGACTACATGACTACATGCCTTTAACTGTTGTATAATCATGCTCAACATCATATTCCACTCGTGCCAAATAAAATCCCATAGCAACTCTTATAATGAATGGTTGTGCTCTTCCGATATTATCACCCCCTAAATCCAAAAAAGGCATATTTATGGTAAAACTAGTCGATCAACAGCGTCGCCGACGGTTCCTCGCCTTTCCCTCTTGAGTTCTCCGCTCAAGGGTACCAGTCTAAAACTCCATAAAAACCCTACTCTGATTATAATTGTGCATGCATCATGGTCAAACCTAGCCGAGTCAGTTATGTTGTCTGCATAATATATCTTTAAGATAGCCTTGTCCAAAGTCCACCGAATTTCCCTAGAACCCAAACGGACATTGTCACGTTCTGTGCATTTATTTGTAGAACTAAATACTTTTATGCCAATTGTTGATAATAAATAGTCGAGTTTGGTGGGGGTAAGGTTTAACCCTTTTTTTGTAAAAAATGAGGCACAAGGTCCCCAGTTTCAGTATGATTGCCACACCCCCACTCTTACTAGACTGGTGGAAGAGTCTTCCATCAAATGACCAAATCAATGATTGGAAATAGAGAGCCACCAAAGCTAGCAAAAAGTTGGAATATCTGGAATACAGTCTGCTAGAATTGGAAGGAAAAATGAGGAAGAGAGTCACCGGCTGCTAGAACTTTGAGGGAAACGAAAGAGAACGCCTGGCAAAGGCATTTTTACTGGTGAACCTACGCAAGCTGGAGGATTTGATCAAAGAGAATATTCAACCTGGGGAAATTCCTTCTGGGACCAAGTAGATATGAGTTTATTTTTTCGCTTTACAAATGTAATAAGGCCAATGGCCAGTAGTGATTTTTATTTCGTACATATTTAGTATCATTTTGGGATTCGTATTATTTTTCTATCAATAAAATGATGCATTTAGCATTCTAAGTTCTCCAAAGCAATTTGTCGCTAGGCCTACCTCGAGCACAAAGAGGTCCCTTAGGACACAGTTTACATTCTACAATATGTGTTTAAATATCGCAACACTTTTTATAATCCTCACTGACTTGTTACCTTTTTGTTTCACTTTTTCTTTATTCCCCTCCCCATAGGTTAGTTCATGAACTCTAGCAACATCATTCTATTTCATGAGATCCAGGGGCCCTCCACCTATTCCTCCTCTCAGTCCTGTCAGACATAAGAACAAAGGGAAAATGGAAGATTTGAACAACGCCGGAAAGGAGAACTCAACTGACCAGGTAGAGGTCACTCATGGTCACGGTACTCTGGTTCCCAAGAAGAACTTGACCAACGACCAACATCAGAATTTGGAAAATCTGTCATTTTCCCTCACAACTCTAGATGTTAATTTCCCAAATTCTCAGACTCCTGTACCTCCACAAAATATCCCAAAGCAACAAAACCATCCCACTCATCATCACCACTGCAACACCTGCCATACCTCAAATAACACCTCACTGCTCAGCCCAGAACTCCACAAATGACCACTGCCACACCCAACATAATACCCACATCTACGTGGAGACTGTGTCACAGTCCATTCAGCCCATCTCAAGCACAACTGAGTTCGATGATAAGGACTTGCTCATCAAAAACCTGGCCAGAGAACTTAAAAGGTTGAGTAGTAAAATTCAAAGCATTGAAGATAGTAAGGGAATTGAAGGGCTAAACTACAAAGATCTTTGCATACAACCTGATGTCGAACTGCCCGAGGGGTACAAACCTCCTAAGTTAGAAATGTTTGATGGTACCGGGATCCAATGGTCCATTTGAGAACATACTGTGACAAATTGGTTAGAGTAGGAAAAGACGAGAAAATCCAGATGAAGCTTTTCATGGGGAGCTTGAAGGGAGATGTTTTGTCTTGGTACATTAGCCAAGATCCAAAGAACTGGTCGAACTGGGTAAGCGTTTGATTTTATGGACAGATTCAGGTTCAACACGGAGAACATGCCGGATGTGTTATATATTCAAAATCTGAAGAAGAAGCCCATAGAAAGCTTCCGCAAGTATGCTACTTATTGGAGGTCTGAAGCTGCCAAGGTCAAACACACCTTAGAAGAAGAACAAATGAACAAATTCTTCGTCCGGGCCCAAGACCCACAGTATTATGAGAGGTTGATGATGATCAAGGGCCACAAATTTTCTAACATTATCAAGCTAGGATAAAGGATCAAAGAGGGCATCAAAAGCGGTATGGTTATGAATTTTGAGGCTTTGCAAGCTACAAACAAGGCCTTACAGTCCGACGGTGTGTCCAAGAAAGGGACGTAGGAGCTGTAATGGTGGCATAAAGAACCAAATCTCCCATCAAATACCAAGCCTGCATGATGCCTCCACTCACATACCAGCTTACTCCAAACTACCAAGCACCCTCACCCTCTTACCAAACTCCACCACTCACTTATCAATCACCTCCCACATACCAGCCCCCTTCACCCAAATATTCCCAACCAGCACATGTTTACCAGGCCTACAACACTCAACCATCCAACTAACAATCCCCTCCTCCGTGCCAAAACTTCCCTTAACCCCGATCAAACTTTGACTGAAGACCTTCGAAACAATATACAGTCATTGCTGAGCCTATTGACCATTTGTATGAAAGACTCAAAGTTGTTGGTTATGTCACCCATATCCCTGTTACTCTTGAAAACCCTTATCAGCGGGTTAATCCAAATAAGTCATATGCATACCATTCTAGCATGAAAGGACACACCATTGATGAATGTCGCTCTCTGAAAGATAAGATCTAGACTTTAATTGATAACAAGATTATTGCAACAAAGTAGCCTGCTCCGAATGTCCACAATAACCCTCTGCCAGATCACAAGGGTGGAGGCGTTCACATGATTGAAATAGAGGATTATTGGACCCCAAGGGATCGATTGGTTTGATCACAGAAGGTGACAATCCAAAGAAGCCAATAGTCACCCTTAATCCGATCGTAGTCCAGATTCAGCCCTATGGGGACGCCGAGATAAATATGTCCATGCCACTTGAATTTGAAGCACCATCCTCTGCAAAGGCGCCAGCGCCAATTGAGGTCGAATTTATGTTGCTAGCACCTACACCCTTCGAAGTTGTAGTTTTACTGCCTAAGGTACATGCTTCGTTCGAATTAAAGATAGCCACGCCAATTATAGTGGCAATGTCGGTCGTAACATCATTCCATACAAATGCCATACCTTGGTACTACACAGCAAAGGCAAGAAGAAAAGGGAAGGTCAAGTTCGGGGAAGCTATTGTGATAGGGTATGACAAGAACCGGTATGGTTTATACACCAGGACATTTGGCTGAGTCGAGCAAGTAGGCCTCTAGTCGGCCAACCATCACTAAAACTAGGCCCGATGATTTTTGGAGAAAGATACAAGCCATGGAATACTCGGTCATTGATCAGCTGAACAAAAAGCTGAAACAAATTTCTATCCTTGCTATGCTACAAAATTCCAATGCACACAAGAATGCCCTGCTAAGGGTGCTGAGTGAGGCATTTGTACCAAGCAACATCATCGGAGGAGATATGGCAAACATGGTAGGGCAGGTATTGGAAAGTCACAAAATCACTTTTCAAGAAGATGAGCTTCCACCAGAATGGCTAAGTTACAATAAGGTGTTGCACATCACCGTGTAATACGAATATTATTTTATCACCAGAATCCTGATTGATAGAGGGTCCAGCATCAATATTTGTCCATTGGTAACACTCGGGGCACTGGGAAAGGGACTGCATGATATCAAGGACGGGTCTATCAACGTCAAAGCTTTCGACGGTTCCCAAAGGTCCACCATGGGGGAAATTAGCCTGTGTTTGCAAATAGGGCCTACTTGGTTTGATGTTGATTTTCAAGCGATAGACGTGTCGACATATTACAATTTGTTGTCAGAACGACCATGGATTCATGGCGCTGGGGATGTAGCATTAACACTACATCACGTAGTGAAGTTTGAGTGGAATCATCAAGAGTTGATCACTCACAGCGACAGTAGCAATCTTATATACAAACGCTAGACCATCCCAGTAATAAGAGGCAGAAGAAAGATAGGCGAGGAGACTTATCACCACATCGAGCGAGTCAACATCGTTGACAAGGCAAATGGTGGGATAATAAAATTTAAAGAATATTGAACTGGAGCGGATACAAACCTGGCAAGGGACTTGGCAAGAACCTCCAAGGAATCGCTAACCTTATCAAATTAAAGAAATATGGAACCACCTTCGGTATGGGATATGAGTATACCTAGAAAGAATTCAATGACTAGTCGCCACCATGGCGCGGCCCTTAATATCCATTAGAGCAGCCAATAACCCGCTTGGAATAGACTTTCCAACAGGGCGAAGTTATCTATGGGTCGGAATAAGAGGAAGCACTGGCAGCAGTGAGGAATTTGTTCTTGGAAGATGATAATATGGATTGTTGTATCATTTTCGAGGAGGAGAGGGAGGAAGGCCCTTCCATTCAGGCTGTAGGTAGAGGAGAATGCCTTAATAACTGGACCATCAGAACCACCAGAGCTCGACGAGCCTTGGGTAGCAAGGCTGAACAAGCATTATGCACTACCTTTTATTTTTACTAGTAGACTTTCCTTTTGCATTTTAAATTTTGCAATAAGATCTTCAATGTTCAAAACAATTGTGGAATTTATCAAAGCATTTAGATTTTCCTTATAAATCAATACTCGTATTGTTTGCTCTCATTACTTTACTTATACAACATTACTATTACTTAATGAACCAATGAATTTGACACGCAATGAGACAACGCGACAAACAGACACAGACTCGGAGAAAGATGACATACCGGAAGAGATCGTCAAGGAAGTTGAGAATTTTGAAAATAGACTAAAGTCCAACCAGGACGAGACTGAGATTGTTATCTTGGGAGATTCAGAAAATGCCAAAGAAACACGAATCATCATTCACTTATATCCGTCAGAAAAGGAAGAGTACACAGAATATCTAAGAGAATATGAGGACATACTCGCCTGGTTGTACGATGACATGATTGGTCTAAGTACATCTACTGTGGCACACAAACTACCAACTGATCTGACATGTCCATCGGTAAAGTAGAAGCTCAGAAAGTTCAAACCTGATATGAGTTTGAAAATCAAGGAAGAAGTCACCAAGTAGGTCAAAGCCAAAGTTCTCAGTGTAGTGGAATACCCAACATGGTTAGATAACATTGTTCCATTGCCAAAGAAAGATGGGAAGGTCAGAGCATGTGTCGACTACTGGGATCTCAATCGAGCTGTCTAAAAGACAACCTCCCTTTGCAAAACATACACGTCCTAATCAATAATTGCGCCAAGCATGAATTGCAATCATTTGTGGATTGTTTCGCTGGTTTTCATCAGATATGGATGGATGAGTAAGATGATGAGAAAATGGCTTTCATTATGCCATGGGGAATGTACTACTACAAGATGATATCATTTGGGTTAAAGAACGCAGGGGCCACCTACATGAGGGCTACGGCCACCATTTTTCATGATATGATACATAAGGAGATCAAGGTGTACGTAGATTATGTTATCGTCAAGTTAAGAAGGAACACTGATCACATGCAAGATTTTAGGAAGTTCTTCAACAGATTGCGAAGATGCAACCTAAAGCTGAATCCTGCAAAGTGTACATTTGGGTTACCTTCAGAAAATCGCTTGGGTTTATTGTGAGTCGCCGAGGAATAGAATTGGATCCATCAAAGGTCAAGGATATTTAGGAACTTCCATCGCCAAAGAACAAAAAGGACGTGATGAGTTTCTTGGGAAAACTTAACTATATCAGCTGGTTCATAGCACAGTCCACGGTCATTTGTGAGCCGATGTTCAGGATGTTGAAAAAGTATGTCGCCACCAAGTGGATTGATGAATGCCAGAAAGCTTTCGACAGGATTAAGGAATACCTGTAAATACCACTAGTCTTAGTCCCACCTGAGCTAGGTAGACCTTGCTACTCTACATCGCAGTGTTAGATGGTGCCTTCGATTGCGTCCTGGGGCAAGATGATGAAATGGGGAGGAAAGAGTACGCCATTTACTATCTCACCAAGAAGTTCACTGCGTACGAAGCTCAGTATTCTCTGTTAGAACACACATGCTGTGCTCTTATTTGGGTAGCCCAAAAGCTAAGACATTACTTCTGTGCCTATACTACATATCTCATATCAAGGATGGATCCTTTGAAGTACATCTTTTAGAAGCCCATGCCCACTGGCAAGGTGGCCAAGTGGCAAATCCTGTTGAGTGAATTTTACATTGTCTACGTAACTCAAAAAGCAATCAAGGGGCAGGCACTAGCAGATCACCTTGCCGAAAACCCCGTGGATGGAGAATACGAACCCCAGAAGACGTATTTTCCTAATGAAGAGGTATCATTCATAGGATAAGACATTGCAAAATCTTATTATGGGTGGAGAATGTTTTTTGACGGAGATAAAATTTCAAAGGAGTCGGCATAGGAGCAGTCCTAGTATCAGAAACCAGTCAGCATTATTCGGTGTCTGCCAAACTCAGGTTCCCGTGCACCAATAATATGGCCTAGTACAATGCCTCCATCTTAGGGCTCAAGATGGCTATTGACATGAACATTCAAGAATTGCTAGTGATCAGAGATTCATATTTTCTTATACATCAGGTACGCGGAGAATGTGCAACCAAGAACTCTAAGATACTCCCGTATCTGCATCACGTGCAGAAGCTAAGAAAGAGGTTCACAAAGATAAAATTCTGACATGTCCCTAGAATCCAGAATGAATTTTTCGATGCATTGGCTATCCTGTCATCCATGATACAACATCCGGATGAAAACTTCATTGATCCCATTACAATGAAGATCCACGATCAACCAGATTATTATGCCTATGTTGAAGAAGAAGCAAATGGAAAGCCTTGGTTTTATGATATCATGGAATATTCGACAAGAGGAGAATACCCAAAACTTGCAAATCCTACTCAAAAGCGCACCCTTCGGAGGCTATCCAATAATTTCTTCCACAACAGAGGAATCCTATATAGGAGGACTCCTGATTTGGGGCTACTAAGGTGTGTCGACGCAAATGAAGCATCCAAGCTGCTAGAAGAAATCCATGCCGGGACCTATGGTCCACATATAAACGGTTTTGTCTTTAGCAAAGAAGATCCTCTGAGCTGGTTACTTTTCGATGACTATGGAAACATATTGTATCCAGTACATCCGAAAATGCCACTGCGGTCAGATACATGCAGACATGATAAAGGTACCTCCAAATGAGCTTAATGAAACAAACTCACCATGGCTTTTCGCCACTTGGGGAATGGATGTTATTGGATCAATCGAGCCTGCCGCTTCCAACGCACACAAATTCATCCTAGTAGCAATCGACTATTTTACCAAATGGGTCGAAGCAGCATCTTACAGAGCAGTGACTAAGAATGTCGTGGCACACTTTGTCCGCGACCGTATCATCTGTCGGTTCGGGATTCTAGAGTCAATCATTACTGATAATGGCTCCAACCTCAACAGTGACTTAATGAAAGATATGTATGAAACCTTCAAGATCAAACACAAGAATTCTACAGCCTGCAGGCCTTAGATGAACGGAGTCATAGAAGTCGCCAACAAGAACATCAAGAAGATATTAAGGAAAATGATAGAGAATCATAGGCAATTGCACAAAAAGCTATCATTTGCTCTACTGGGGTATCACACCACTGTCCGCACATCAACCGGGGAAACCCCCTATATGTTGGTTTATGGTACAAAAGTTGTCATTCCCGCCGAAGTAGAAATCCCTTCCCTGAGGATCATACAAGAAGCTAAGCTCGAAAATGCAGAATGGGGGAAGAGTCGTTATGAGCAGCTAGACCTTATAGATGGAAAGAGACTGAATGCAATTTTCCACGATCAGCTTTATTAGAACAAAATTTCCAAAGCCTTCAACAAGAGAGTCAAGCCAAGACAGTTCACACCGGGGCAGCTGGTGTTAAAGAAAATTTTCGCGCATCAAGATGAAGACAAAGGGAAATTCTCCCCCAACTAGCAAGGTCCATATATGGTTCATCGGGTTCTAACAGGTGGAGCCCTTATACTTGCAAAAATGGACGGGGAAGTTTGGCCAAAACCAATCAATTCAGATGCAGTCAAGCGCTACTATGTGTAATCTTTTGCTTTCTTATATGATGTAATTTGAACTACGTTTGACTTGATTCCCGTTTAAGAGGGGATACATAGGCATCCTAATGGGTTCAGTCGCAATTCAATAAAATTTTCATTTTCCCCGCAATTGGAAACTGGGCAGAATTTTAAGGAGCCGAAGTAATTTCAGCCAATCATCAAGCAACTGTCAAAAGCATCAACGTATTAAAATGGGACAGAATTTTGAGGAGGACCTTCAAAATACTGAAGCAAGAGATTTTGCAATGTCCTGAACCATGTCACAGTCGTCGGTTCATCTAAAAGTTATTCCTTTAATATATACTTACGTCATATTATTACAAACTCATGCATGTTTATTATAGAAATCGCTTTGTTCAGCAACGCTACCCTAATGATACATATCGTATCACCAGATCAAAGCTGAACAGCTCGAGCAAGGACAATAGGGATACGAACTAACCTCCCCTCTACAAAAGTCATGATTTTTTCTTTGGATGCGGGCATTTGGATTGCGAAAGTGTCTAACATACTACGCACCCACAAGACGAACATTGTTCATGAATTCAATTCTCAGTATTGTTGCACCTACTTATTAGACATCCAAGAACGCCAGTAATATCCCCTATATCACAACATCCATAGCGATCCTGACATCGTAACTTGCTATCAGCTAAGAAACTCTGTTACCATTTTCCACTTCATTTTTATTTCTGCACTACATAAGGATACCATTTTGCCTTCCAAGACTAAACATTGTCTCCATCTGCATATTTTGCATTGCATGAGGCTACCATTCTGCCTTTCGAGACTGAACACTATCTCCATCTGCATCTTCTGTATTGCATAAGGCTACTATTCTGCCTTCCGAGACTAAACACTATCTCCATCTGCATCTTCTGTATTGCATAAGGCTACCATTCTGCCTTTTGAGACAAGTCCTTGTCTCCATCTGCATCTACATGGCTGAAATATCGCCACTTCACTTACACTTGCTTGGTTGAAAGATCGCCGCTGTATTTTAAATTTTTTGCATGGCTGAAAGATCACCGTTTTATTCTGCATGGTTGAAAAATCACCACTTCATTTATACTTTCATGGTTGAAAGACCACTTTATTTACGTTTGCATGACCAAAAAAATTGCCACTTGATTTACATTGCATGGCTGAAAGATCGCCACTTTATTTTTATACTTTTGCATGGCTGAAAGATCGCCACTTCTATTATATTTGCATGGCTGAAAGGTCGCCACATACTGCATTTCATGGGCTAAAATATTGCCAAATACTGCATTTCATAGGCTGAAAGATTGCCAAATTATCTGAGGGCGTCATTGTTCGGAGGCACCATTGTCATAGCCCGAGAATACCATATCATGGCCCGATGACCCCTTTTAATCTTCTGCATATCATTATTCAAAGGCATCATAGTTTGTTTCTCATAGCCCGAGAGCATCATTTCATGGCCTACGAATCCTTTATTATACGCTTCATGGACAAGCACATCATGGTCTGAGGACGTCATCCTAACCGTCCAAAGACAATATTCATCGTCCGATGGGGAACTTGCATCATGTTTAAATTTATGCACAATATATGCTTGTATTGCTTATTTGCAGGTAAACTGGCAAGCAACGGCTATCTCATCAGGAGTGATCCCACTCTAGTTCCTGCAATCCCATTAGACCTTAACCATTCATCCTAACATGAATATTGCATCCGTTCTTGAAAGGTTTCCATCAGCATACTCCGCCGACGGATCCTGAACTATATATGGCCTGATTCCTGTAAGACCAAGGATATGTAGGCAGCTCAGGAGCCAGTGCATGGCCAAACCACTTCAAACCATTTCGTTTGTTCTACATTGGCCATCATATCTTTACCCGACAACTCTTTCATCCTTCCCGAGTAAAGAGGAACAGATGTTGATACCTAATTTTTTCCTGTATTTTTAAATATATAAAATACCTTTAAAATAGCCTATATATGCATATATAAGTATATCCCCAAGGTTTCATTATTTTTCCTTAATTTTTCAAAGATTTTTAAATCCATTTATTGCCATATTTCATCAAGAAAAACCCAATAATTGTCCCAAAAATTATCATTTCAGGTGATTCATTTATTGGATTCTCATATTTATACTAAAATATAGCTAAGATATTTTTTTTACATATTTTTACAAATGTGTTTAGTATTTTTTTAGGGTGAAATTGCATAATTGCAATATTAGCCATTTTTAGGTTTAAATTTGTCTCATGTTTATAAAATGGGATATTACATTTTTAAATTGTTAATTATATATTATAAATCATTTTAGTACTTTCAATTTATTTTTAGAAACTTACTTACTATTTTCTATAAATTAAATGAGAAAAAGGGCTATTTAACTTATAGCCAAATTTGGCTTTCTAATTTAGCCTAAATCAAACAAACCCCAACCAAATTTAAAAAAAAACCATCAGAACCAGTCCCAAACCCAAGTCATGCCCGGCTCATCTACCCTATTCAATCTGGACCGTTGATAATTCATATCAACGGTCCCCATTCCCCCTTTCCAAATTAAACGAAACAATATCCCCCCCCCCCAAACCCTCTCATTTCCTCACTCAACCGACTGTCATCGCTCTCTCTCTATCTCTGGTTCTCTATAGAATCTCCCCCATTCACCTCCGCTCAGATGAGCTTCACTCGCCTTTTCCGGCACCTCCTTGCCTGAATCCACGGTGGTCTCACCACCTACCAGCCTTTTATGGCTCCTACACGCTTGGTACTAAAGTTTAAAGGCCTGACCACGAAGAAGATGGGCCCAGACCTTGTTTGATTCAAGTTCTATGGCCATCTCTAGGCTTGCTCCGGCAAGTCATGGCTGTTCGAGCTTGACCTCGAATCCTCCTATTTAGATCAATGACTATCTAAGCCTCTCTCACCATTTGGGTTCTTCTGAAACCCTATCTTTTGAGGTTCTTCTGATTTATTTAGACCTGTTCTAAACCCGTGTATTCCCTAAACTTTTAAACTATGCTTTCAAAAAACTATGCTTTCAAAAAACTATGCTTTCAAAACCTCGAGATTTTTCTCAAAAAACTATGCTTTCAAAACCTTTGTTCCGATTAAGGGTTATGTGAGTTACTTAGATGTTCTCTGATTTTCTTTTTCTCTTATGTGTTTCTTGTACCCTGTTCTTATTAGTTTCTTCTACTGTGTTCTTATATGTTTCTCCTACTATGTTATTACTAGTTTCTTCTACTATGTTTCTTTATATGTTTCTACTATTGTGTTCTTACTAGTTCTTTTACTGTGTTTCCTATATGTTTCTTCTGCTACATTCTTATGAGTTCTTCTACTGTGTTCCCTATATGTTTCTTCTACTATGTTCTTATGAGTTCTTCTATTGTGTTTCGCAAGTTGTTCTTTTACTATGTTTCTCATGAGTTCCGTCTATTGAAAGATTCATGTTAAAGGTCTCAGTTCCTTTATGAGACCTTTGAACTTGTTTCGTTAGTATCTTTTTCCATGACTACTTGTCCTTGCATCTCTGCGCTCGACTGATGGCACGAACCCTAAAATTTGGGGACTCATTCGAGTTTTGAGATCATTGGCTATGTGATTTGTTTGTTCTTCACCTCTGAACTGGTTGGATTTCAAAAACCCTAACCTCTTTGAACCTATTTCGAGTTTCTGAAATCCACTACTTGAGTAGGCTTCAAAATCTTTATTCAACCTTGTTTCTTTACATGGTTCTGATTCCCTTCTAAACTCTTCTACGGTCTTTCTACTGGACCCTTTGTATGCTATTTGATACTTTCTCTCTTCTACATTCCTGAGTTACTAAGACTGACCTATATGATTACCATGATCCTATAATCTACTACTTACTGATTTTGTAATTGCATGACGTTTTTATTTACCCTAAATTCAGCCTAGCATACTTGCGTGCTCTTTATATATGCTGAACTTCTCTCTAAAATGGCTTTCAATTTTGATTAATTTCAGACTTCCTTTGTATAAGTCTGATTGATTTCCTTCCTTGTTTGCTGATTTTCCTGTTTAAGGAAGTCTGATTTTGATTTCCTTCCTTGTTTGCTGCTTTTCCTGTTACTTGGTTTGAGTCAAAAACTTTCCTTAGCTTGTCTAACTTGGTTCATTCATGGACCAGTAATTACAAATCTCTGACTCCTTGATTTACTATCTACTAATTGGTTGTTTTTCTTATTTATGTAACCGGGTATTTCAAAATTCTGCCCTTAAGTAAATTCCTATGTATCTACCCTTAATTGCCTACTTTGCACAAGATGCTTGTTTGACCCATTTCCTTAAATAAATTGGGTCATTACCATTTAAGTTTAGACTCCTTAATTCAATAAAGTCTTGTACTAATTGATTTTAATTTATACCTAGTTCCATCATTATTTTCTTACATTCTTTCCATTTATTTTCACAATATAAATACCTAACTCTATCATTGACAAAACAGACCAAGACTCTTAGTTTTCTACACTCTTGAATTCCCTCTAAACATAGACACTTGAGGGCTGGCCCTTCCATACTGCACTTGTCCATGTTCTAATAATACATTTGGGTTTGAGCATTGCTCGGAGTCTCATTGAGGCTCTTAGGGAACTTTGACACAGCCAAATGGGGTAAAGGCTTTGGACCATGATCTCTTGGAGTTGGTTTACCTCATATTTTGGACATGAAGTCTGAATCAGGCTTTCCTTGGTTGTACTTTTATTTATATTTTTCTAATGTATTTTACTTTATCTCGAGCTGTAATAATTTATAATAAACTCTTGGGGATGGTTAGTGAAAAGGGTGGGTAACTATGTATGCAAAAAAGGGTAGTGTCACGACCCAATCCCGGTCGTGATGGCGCCCAACACAATTGCTAGGCAAGCCCGACCATTCGAACACTCTCAACCCAAGTACAAAAACCCATTACTAGTTAATAGAATTAATTTAGCAGTTTACAAGATTTCCAACTGGATAATAAATAGAAATAGAATGGATAAAACCATAACAACTATCAAACAACTCCCAACAGATCTGGAGTCACGAGTCTAGAGCCTCTAAATACAACTGAGTATCAAATCTTCACAAAAAAGTGTCTAAGATGCGGAAACAAAAAGGATAAGGGGAGAAGTTGGGTCCTGCGGACGCCAAACAGCTACCTCGATAACTCCGGAAAAAATCTAAAAGCAGCCAATAACTCTACTGAGCCTCCGGGATACCTGTATCGGCACACATGGTGCAGTAAGTAAAGTGAGTACTCCAACTTAGTGAGTAATAAACATATATAATGGCTGAAGATAAGAAATCACAAAATATTTCAATGTAAAGCTATAATTGGCAATCCAGCACATTTAACGATGAACTAGCAGTAAATCAATGACAGGAAAAACATATATATATATATATATATATATATATATATATATATCAATGCATGAATGCAATGCAATGTATATAACCGTTGCGGCTCGCAGCCCGATCCATTTGGGTACCCGTGCTCACTATGGTGGTTCAGACTCCGGAGGGGCTCCTAGAGCCCAAGCGCAATATCAATACAACATCGCTACGACGTGCAGCCTGGTCCATACTCAGTCCAGAATATGCACGTAAACCACTCGGGTAATATTAGAGTAATAGCTCTCAGCTCAATGTCAGAAAATGTAGTTTAAGTTTCAAATCCCAGAAATATGGGTGAACAATTCAAAACAGTAGTTAAACTCAGGACTGAAATCATTTAACATGCCAAGTGATATGGAAACACTGAAAGTAATCCCTGAAGGATGCAAATGATCGGCACAAGGCCCAAATATATCCATAAGATCCAAGTACGATGATTACCAAACAATTTCTAGTCAAGAACACAGTACGAACATCACTCGGGATGGACTAAGTCACAATCCCCAATCACAAACAACCCCGCTTTCTTCATAGAGTACGTGTCTCGCCTCAATATAGCGTCACGATGCGATATTACGGGATTTCAAACCCTCAGGTTATCATCTACATCTATTACTCACCTCAAACCGGCCCAAAATCTAGCTCGCTATACCTTTTCCTCTCGAATCAACCTCCTCGTGCGCCGAATCTAATCAAAACCACAAGGAATACATTACAATAGGCTAATGGAACATAACCCAATCGAAAAAACTCAAAAAATATCAAAACTCACGAAGTTGGCAAAACCCGAGCCCCGAGCCCACTTCTCGAAAAATTACAAATATCACATCACCGGATTCCTCGTCTCTCCACGAGTCCATACATTTCAAATTTACCAAAATCGGAGTTCAAATGTTCCCTCAAATCCCAAATTTTCATTTCAAAAACCAAGCCTTAGTTCTTCCAATTTTTACCCAAATATCCAAGAATTAAAGGTTGATTCTTCATTAAAATGACGTTTCTAGGTCACGAGACTCACCTCCAATCAATCTCCGTCGAAACCCTCTTAAACTACTCCCAAAAATCTCTCAAGGTGGTTAACAATGGAGGAAAAATGAATACACTCGCGGATGAAATATTCAAATAAACCCTTTTCTGCCCAGGCATTTTACTCTATGCGAACGCGGCCACAACCCATGCGTCCGCGATGAACAATTATTAAAGCTTCCAAATATGCCCTTCGCGAACGCGGCATCATCCACGTGAACGCGAAGGCCTGGGTCTTACACCTACGCGATCACGTGCCCTATTAACGGGAGCGCGATGCTTCACCAGCTCCCCCTACGCGATCGCGAGGCCCACTGACGGGAACGCGTAGGCCAAAATTCCTGTCCCTCATATTTACTCTATGCGTTCGCGGCTCTCCCCATGCGAACGCGTTGAACAAAACCTCTGCAACATCACAACTGAAAAACCTGCAACACTATAAGTCCAAAAATGGTCTGTTTGACCATCCGAAATCACCCTGAGGCCCCCGAGACCCCAACCAAAGGCACCAACTCATCCTAAAACATTATTCAAACTTGTTCCAATCTTCAACATGCATCAAACAATGCTAAACCCATTAAATCACATCGGATTCAAGCCTAAGTTTCTTCAAAACTTCCGAAATATGCATTTGATCATAAACCCGACCAAGACACCTTCGAATGACCTAAAATTTTGCACACATATCCAAAATCACCTAACGGAACTACTGCAACTCTTAAGACCCCCGGATCAAAATCTCACCTACCAACCGAAATTCACCAAAATACTAACTTCGCCAATTCAAGCCTAATTCTACACCGGACCTCCAAAATCAATTCTGATCACACTCCTAAGTCACAAATCATCCCCTGAAGCTAACCGAATCACCAGAATTCACATACGAGCCCTCTAACTCAATAATCAACATTTGGTTGACTTTTCCATATAAGCTTTCCTTAAAGAGACTAAATGTCTCATTTCCTACCAAAACCAAACTAATTCGATTCTAACTCACCAAATGCCGATAATAAAACATGAAGAAGCAATAAACGGAGAAAACGGTACAGTAACACATGATACGACGGGCTGGGTCGTCACATCCTCCCCAACTTAAACAAACGCTCATCCTCGAGCGAGTCAAGAAATATACCTGAAGCCTCAAATAGGTGAGGATATCTGCTCCGCATATCTGCTCGGTCTCCCAGGTAGCCTCTTCCATGGGCCGACCTCTCCACTGTACCTTCACCGAAGCTATATCCTTCGATATCAACTTTCGAACCTGTCGACCCAAAATAGCCACTGGCTCCACATCATAGGTCAAGTCATCATCTAGCTGAACATACTTCCGGAGCATAGAAACATGGTATGTCGGATGAACCCCCGACAAGCTGGGTGGCAAAGCAAGCATATAGGCCACCTCCCCAATCCTCCTAAGTATCTCAAAAGGTCCAATGAACTGTGGACTCAGCTTCCCTTTCTTCCCAAACCTCATAATGCCCTTCATGGGCGAAATCTTCATTGTACCTTCTCGCCCACCATATAAGATACATCCTGAACCTTCCGGTCCGCATAACACTTCTGACACGACTGAGTTGTACAAAGTCTCTCCTGGATCACTTTCACCTTCTCTAAGGCATCCTGAACTAACTCTGTCCCCAATAGCCTAGCCTCGCCGGGCTCAAACAAACCAACTGGAGATCTACACCATCTTGCATATAAGGCCTCATACAGCGCCATCTGAATACTGGATTGATAGCTGTTGTTGCAGGCAAACTCTGCAAGTGGCAAAAAATCAGCCCAATAACCTCCAAAATCAATAACACAGGCATGTAACATGTCCTCCAGTATCTGAATAGTACGCTCGGACTGCCCGTCCGTCTGAGTATGAAACGTTGTTCTCAGCTCTACCTGTGTATCCAACTCTCGCTGAAAAGTCCTCCAGAACGGGGACATAAACTGAGTACCCTTATGTAAGATGATAGAAATTGGGATCCCATGCAACCGTACAATCTCCCAGATAAAAATCCCTGCCAGTCGCTCCAAAGAATAGGTAGCACACACCGGAATGAAGTGTGCGGACTTGGTCAGCCGATCCACAATCACCCAAATTAAATCAAACTTCCTCGAGGTACGAGGGAGACCACTCACAAAATCCATAGTAATCCTCTCCCACTTCTACGATCGGGCCTCTGATGCTCGTATTTGACCTGCTGACAGTTGAGACATCGAGCTACATAACTCACAATATCCTTCTTCATTTTCCTCCACCAGTAGTACTGCCTCAAATGTTGATACATCTTTGTGGCACCCGGATGAATGGAATACCGCGAGCTCTAGGCCTCCTCTAATATCAACTCCTGAAGCCCATCCACATTGGACACGCAAATCCGACCCTGCATCCTTAACACACCATCATCTTCAATAGTCACATCTCTGGCATCATCATGCTGGACCCTCTCCTTAAGGACAAGCAAATGTGGATCATCATACTGGCACTCTCTAATGCGGCCATACAAGGAAGATCAAGAAACCACACAAGCCAACACCCGACTAGGCTCCGAAATGTCTAACCTCACCATCCAATTGGACAAAGCCTGAACATCAACTGCAATGGGCCTCTCCCCAACTGGAATGTACACCAAACTACCCATACTTACCGCCTTCCGGCTCAAAGCATCGGCCACTACATTGTCCTTCCCCGGATGATACAAAATGGTAATATCATAGTCCTTGAGTAACTCAAGCCACCTCTGTTGCCTCAAATTAAGATCATTCTGCTTAAACAGATGTTGAAGACTACGATGATCACTGAATACCTCACAAGATACTCCATATAAATAGTACCTCCAAATCTTCAAAGCATGAACTATAGCAGCTAACTCCAAGTCATGTGCGGGGTAGTTCTTCTCATGACACTTCAACTGATGAGAAGCATATGAAATAACTCTACCCTCTTGCATCAACACACATCCGATCCCAACTCTCAAAGCATCACAATACACCATGTAAGAACCTGAAGCTGATAGCAATACCAATACTGGAGTTGTGGTCAAAGCTGTCTTGAGCTTCTGAAAGCTCTTCTCGCACTCATCCGACCATACAAATGGTGCATTCTTCTGCGTCAACTTGGTCAAGGGCCAAGCAATAGATGAAAAATCCTAAATGAACCGACGATAATAACCTGCCAAACTGAGGAAACTCCGAATCTCCGTGGCTGAGGACGGTCTAGGACAACTCTGCACCGCCTCTATCTTCTTCGGATCAACCTGAATACCATCACTGGATACCACATGCCCCAGGAAAGCCACAGAACCAAGCCAAAACTCACATTTGGAGAACTTTGCATAAAGTTTCTCATCCCTCAACCTCTGTAATACCACTCTCAAATGTTATGCGTGATCCTCCTGGCTACGCGAGTACACCAGGATGTCATCAATAAAAACAATCACAAATGAATCCATATACGACCGAACACGTTGTTCATCAAGTGCATGAACGTGGCTGGGGCATTAGTCAGCCCGGAAGACATAACCAAAAATGCTAAATCGGGGAATCAACCCCAAAACCAAATGAATCAAATCATTGAACTTCAAGTTCTTAATACTCCTCCAACAGGTCAAAACGCCCTTAAACTACTCGGATTGACATCAAATTTTATGGGTAAGCCTTAATTGATATTTCGAACTTGTACCAAGTTTCGGAATCAAAATTCAATCTCGATACCTAGGAAAACAATGATTTCTTAGTTTACTTAAATCTTTGAAATTTTAACTTAACAATTTCACATAAAAATTCATTACTCGGGCTAGGGACCTCGAAATTCGATTCCAGGCATACGCCCAGGTCCCATATTTTCCCACGGACCATCAGAAATTGTCAAATCACGATTCTGAGTCTGTTTCCCCAAAATATTGACTGAAGTCAAACTTAGCCTTTTTAAAGAAACTTAAAGAAGCAACTAGACTTATTCTTGCTTAAAAACTCTTCTAACTTTCGAACAACCCATCCCCGCAAGTCATAAATTAGCTAAAGCAAGTGCGGGATATTTTATTTAAGGAAACGGAGTTCAAAAATGCAAAATGACCAGTGGGGTCATTACAAACCATATATTTTATCAAATCTTTAGTTCAATGAACCAAACATCTTCTAATAAAAAATATATCCACTAAATAATCTCGTTTCTATTTAATTTATATGTTATAATCCCATCATTATAATTCAGGATAACTTGTTGCTCAACCAAGACCCTTATTCTCTAAAGTTTTACTGCTATTTAGAAGCGGCACTTTAGGTGTACCAACGTTGTTCAGACTTCGGATAAATTTATGATTTTCTTCACTATTTAGAAATGGCACTTTAGAGCTTAAGTGTAAATTAAGTATAAATGGATGATTTTGTATGTCTTTTAAGAGAAACGCGTGTGCCACCTACTTTTAGCAAATGATGTGTACTGCAAATAATCTATAGCATTACTTTACAATTTACAATTAGAAGACCATATTTATTTGTGAGTGTCCGTCACTTTAGAGCTTAGGTATAAATTAAATATAAATTGTATGTCCGCTAAGAGGGACACCTGTGGCACCTACTTTTAACAAAGATGTATACTGCACTTATATTTATTAGTACAATCTATAGTTGTACTTCACAACTTGCAAATCATCATTATCTGTGTGTCTCTCAACTCTCTTCTTCTTTTTCTCAGTTCTTCTATCTTTTAAATTGTGAAATCGTATAAGCTAACTATTATACTTGTAAAATTTCTGATAGATTTTACTTCATTATCCTTCTTTCTTTCTTGCACTCATTTTTTTGGTGATATGATTTTGATAGATCTGATTTGGTTTTCCTCATATTTTGAATTTTTCCTATTGGATCTTTTACATGCAGGTTAGTAATTTATATATCTTTTGCTGGTTCCTCCATTGTTGCTTCTACGAACTGTTCTACGTCTTGCTTTCTTCAGTCCTCACTATTTGTAGAAGCTACCAAATCTAAGGATACAACCGGCATAGCCTGTTGAGGAAACTCGGATATTTTCTGACAAATAACCCCACCTAGCTTCTCTACTTCTTGCTAGTTGTTTGTCCTTATAATCTTATTTAACTTTAGTTTGGTTGCTTCTATTGCAGTGTTCTTTCCATGAGTTCGTTCGGGCTTTTTCCCCCTCTTGCTTTGTATATTTGTGAGTGTTATACATGTAGGCACCTGAACCGAGGATTTCTTTTTAATCTTCTAAATTTCTCAGTTGTAACTTGTAAGTTCCATATTATCTCCGGTATGGGCTTTATTAAACATTACATTTTAGAGCTATAAAGTTTTGCTTAGTACGAAGTCATGCAATAAAAATTGTACTAATTCTTTGCAGATACAATCGAAGAAAAAAACTTAAAAAGTTTTTCAATTTTTATATTTATAGATGAGTGTGCTCTGAGTCTAATTGACAAACTTAAATATATCTGATCATACAATTCTTTCACACTGATCATAATTGTAATGACCCGACCACTTATTTTGAGTTTTTGCACTTTGATCGTCAATTCTTGGGCGTGACTTGCCCCATGTGATGTATTATGTTTGAGATAATTCGTTGGTTTTGATTTTTAAAAAAATTAGAATGAATTTGAAAGAACAGTTCTCAACTGTAGCTTGAAATTGGAAAGGTTTGACCAAGATTTAAGTTATTTATATAAGAGTTTGGATCATAATTTTTTATGATTTGGTTAGCTCTGTTAGGTGATTATGACTTAGGAGCATGGTCGAAATTGGTTTTGGAGGTCCAAAGTAGAATTTGGCTTGAATTGGCGAAGTTGATATTTTGGCGATTTCTGGTTGATAGATGAGATTTTGATATAAGGGTCCCAATGGAATTCTGAGAGTTGCAGTAGCTTCGTTATGTCATTTGGGATTTGTGTGCAAAATTTCAGGTTATTCGGATGTGGTTTGGTCGGGTTTTTGATCGAAAGTATATTTCGGAAGTTTTTGTACAACTTAGGCTTGAATTCAATGAGTTTTGGGTAATTTGATGTTGTTTGAGGTGTTTTGATGATTGGAACAAGTTTGAACAATGTTTTAGGATGTGTTTAAGCTGTTAGGTGAGGTCCCGGGGGCCTCGGGTGAGTTTTTGGGAGGTTAAACGGATCAATTTTATGTTTTGAGAGTTGCGGAAATTGCAGGCTTCAGTTGCAGGTGTGTTGTTCAATGCGGTCGCAAAGGTGCTATTGCGATCGCATAGAAGCTTTGGAGGGAGCAGTTAAATTGTTCTTCGCGTTATCATAAGTAGAGATCTGATCGCATAGCTAGGTGAAATTGTTGATCGTGAACGCGTACGGAAGGTCGCGTTTGCGTAGAGTAAAGTGGACCCGAGGTCTTAGTTGGAATTTGTGCATCATGAATGCGGAGTGTGGTCCGTGATCGCATAGTGTAATACGGTAGTGTATTGCTTTTGCATGGATTTTGTTGCATTCGCATAGGGTTAAATCTGGGAGCCGAGTTTCTGTGCTTCGTGATCGCGAAGGTTTTCCCGCAATCGCATAGAAGAAAATATGGCTGGGCAGAATGTATTAAAGCTCATCTTGTCCACGATTTTGAGGCTTATTTCCTCCATAGTTGATCATTTTTGGAGCTTTTTGAAGGAGATTGAAGAGGGTTTCAAGGGTAAACGTTTGAAGGTAAGAATTCTGGACTAAAAACTCGATCCTACGTGAATTCCACCTAGAAAATCATGAAAACTAAGCCTAAAAATTGAAGAACTGGGGCTTGAGAAATTTGGACTTTTGATTTGGGATTTGGAGGACCATTTGGGGTCGAATTTGAGAAATTTTGATATGTATGAACTCGTGGGGAGATAATAAATCTAATAGTTTGAAAATTTCTGAGTTTCGAGAAGTAGGTCCGGAGCTCGGGTTTTGATAATTTTGTGATTTGTGCCTCATATTGGTTTCCAATTTAAATAATTTGGCCGTAAAGTGTTGAGTTGAAACAAACCTTTGGTTTAGTAAATGGTATACTTCATCCACAAAGTTATTTCCGTAATTCATGGCCTCTCAATAATCTCAAATTAATTTAAGAAAATAAATTATACACATTTGTAGTTTGCTTTAGTTAAGTGCAATCTTTTAAAATATACTGAGGCGAGCTATCCTAATTAAATTGCTTATGGCCCTCACAAATGTTATAACATAGATATTAAAATGGAATTCGTAGTTTGATTTAGCCGCGTTAACTACAATTATCACGGCTATTACTAAAATCCGCGTGTACATCATATGTGACCCAGTTTTAATTTCCAACAAGGTTAAATAGAACGTGTCGTAACTCACAGGTGTATTTCATGTAGTGTGGCTTACGATGTATTTTAAATAACCTTGAAATAATTTATTAATTAAACAAAAGTGGTTTTAAATTTAAAAATGCACATAGGTTTAAAAGTTTTTTAAAATCAGATAATTAGGCCAATGATAATAGTTGAGCAACAGTGCTAGAACCACGAAACCCGGGAATGCCTAACACCTTCTCCCGGGTTAACAGAATTCCTTAACTGGATTTCTATGTTCGCAGACTATAAACTAGAGTCAATCTTCCTCGATTCGGGATTTGAACCGGTGACTTTGGACACCATATATTATCCCAAGTGGCGACTCTGAATAAACAAAACAGTCTCGTTTTGATTGACACTTAAATTGGAAAAAACTCCCATATCCCCTTCCGAGGTATAAAAAAGAGGTATGACAGGGGTAAGTGTAAATACTTAAAAATCCCTCCACATGTGTAGTGATGCTTTCCGCGGGGCATGAGATCTGAACGACGACCTTGCCTCCCCAGCCGCAGTCATTCTTCATGGATTTGAGGTGCTTCTTTTATATTGAACTAATGTATCGAGATACATGTTCGCATCAGCCGGGGATATTGGGAGGATTTTAGACATTAAAATCCTTCTTTATCATGCAAGGGTCGGAGGTGATTTCGCGAAGAGCCGACGGCGCCACAAGTTTGGCCAACCAGGAAGTAGAAGAAGACTTGAGGGACTGTTTTGAAAGTTTTAGCCATAAGTTAAACTAAGGAATACAGGCGGTAGCAGAGCGTTATGTTTTATGGGAGCTTGAAGTTTTTATGTGACCGGAGTTAGAGGAGAAGGAGATGAATAGGAAAAAGTGAGCAGAGTAAATACAATGAAGAGATAAAGTTTTTAGTTCAAAGAAGGAACCCTATATTTATAGATGAGGGGTGACGGTTCGGCGATGCTAGTGGCCGACCATTACTAGCGTGCATTTAATTTTTGGGGAAGCGAACTGATGGGACGTTTCGGTCACATCGAACGCCTATGTCATGGAAATGACATTATCGTTATAGACTCCGAGAGATCGAGATTCAAATCATTTCTTATCATCTTATTCTAAGAAATTCGGGGGCTATCAGTATACGGTATGCCCAATTTCCCCAGGCTCGAGGGATTATTTTAAGCCCGAGTTCAGGTAAGGTCGAGTTCGAGCCTGACGGATCATACTCGAGCTTGAAGATAGAGTGCAAGGCCCGAAGATTGAAGTACGATGAACGAAGCCGAGTGTACTTGACCCTGAAATAATGTCGTTATGGATTTCTAACAGAATGAGCGAGATTCTCGCCACGTCCCCAAAATCATGGCTCAAATTCCGTAATAGAATTGTATGATTCGGTTAGACAGTTGTACCAATAAGATTCTTTATTGTAAATGGAAATGTACCTTATTTAGGGTTCCCCTATGATATAAAGGGGACCCCAATCATTTGTAACATCATCTGATCATTAACAAAGAATATACTATCCTACTTTTCTCGCTTACTGTTCATCAGAGCTATCCTTTAGCTTTATTGTTCTTTCCTTGTTGTTTTTAACTCATCTCGAGGTCACTAGTCTTGAGTTCAATATTGCTTAAGTTACACCAGTTTGATTCATTCATTTCTCTCATTTATGCTTTACGCTTATTGATTATTAATTGGTATTGAAGTAAATCACATATCTTTATAACCACAAATTAAGTTTAATTGTTACTCATATTTTCGAGGTAAACGATATTGTTGTTGTTATTGTCCATTAGTAAACCCGTAAGTAACCTACTTATTTCATGATTAAAACACAATAACTGCGAAGAAATTCAAATTAAATTGAGTAATGAAGAGAGGGGAGAGACTGAGGAAAAAACGGAGTGGGAAAATATATAAGATTATAGTCCGTTAAAATGTTGAATAATGAATAATTATAATAAATTTTTGAAGTAGGTATACATAGTAAAATAAATTATTTTAATTATATATGGTATTAACCGATATTTCTTGCAGGCATACGGCACTGATTACTCAATTATGTTTCCAGTGGACAATGGGGCAAGTGAACATATAGTTAATTTTGGGACCATTATTTAAGCTACAATGTAGTGTATAAAAATTTACAATTAGCCACTTCGGACCTAATTTTAAGTATACACTATCGAAGTTCGGCGAATTTCAGTTTCGAACTCACCCTCAAATTCAATACCCAACAGAGTTTGAAAAATTCAATCACCAAAAACTTCTAAGTGTCAAAGACCAAGCTGTAGAGTTGTTAACAATTTTACCATTAGTTCTTCGAACAAATTAATTTCTAAAACTATTTTAAGACCAGAGGAACATCCACCAATAACACATACATCAATAGAAAAGTTGATATGTTGTGATTGGTGTTGTTGGAGGAGTTTGTATGACGACCCAGCCCGTCGTCACGTGAGTTACCGTCTGGTTTTTCCCATTTTCTGCTTCATTATGTTTTATTATAAGAGTCTTGGGTGAATGAGTCAATTTGGATTGGTTTTGGATGGAAATGAGACACTTAGTCTCTTTAAGGAAGGCTTGTTTTGGGAAAGTCAACCGAATATTGACCTATGAGTTACAGGGCTCGGATTTGATTTCCGGTAATTTAGTTAGCTTCAGGGGATGATTTTTGACTTAGAAGTGTGATCGGAATTGATTTTGGAGGTCCGGTGTAGAATTAGGCTTGAATTGGCAAAGTTAGTATTTTGGTGAATTCCGATTGTTAGGTGAGATTTTGATCCGAAGGTCAGAATGACATTTTGAGAGTTCTTGTAGCTTATTTGGGTGATTCTGGATGTGTGCAAAATTTCAGATCATTCGAAGGGTTTTGGTCGGGTTTTTAATCAAATGCGTAATTCGAAAGTTTTGGAAGAACTTAGGCTTGAATCCAATGTAATTGAGGGTTTTGGTGTTATGTGTGGTGCTTTGATGATTGGAGCAAGTTTGAATGATGTTTTAGGATAGGTTGGCACTTTGGTTGAGGTTCCAGGGGTCTCGGGATGATTTCGGATGGCCATCGGGATAAATTTTGGAGTTGGAAATTGTTCGTTTTGCTGGTATCTGGTGTTTCCGCATCTGTGGAAGAAGGGCTGCATATGCGGTTCCGCAGATTCAAGGGGTGAGTCGCAGGTGCGAGTCCTCGAGGAAGAGGCTATTTCTGCAGGTACGGGCTTGAAGTCGCATCTGCGGTGCCGCGGATGCGGTAGATGTGTCGCATAAGCAAAAGGGAGAAGTCTGGGTGTTTTCGCAGAAGCGAACCATTATTCGCAAATGCGGATGGATGATCGCAGAAGGGGTCGTGGCTTTTAAATGAGGATCCACAGAAGCGGAAATTTAACCGCAGAAGCGGTAGCCGCAAATGCAGTAATGGAACCGCAGATGCGAAAATCACTGTTCTTAGAAGGGTGGGGTTTTAAAGCTCATTTTGTTGTGCGAGCTTAAGTCCATTTCCACCATTTTTGATCGACTTTGAGAGCTCTTGAATGGAATTTGAAGGGGATTTCGACTAGGTGTGATTGGAGGTGAGTTCATTGGCCTAAATACATGAATTTATGGTAGAATCAACATGAAAATTTGTGGTGATTCATCAAAAGAGGGTAAAGCTAGGGCTTGAGAATTTGGTATTTTAAAGTTTAATTTGAGGGGTCAAATGAACTCCGAATATGGTAAATTTGATATGTATAGACTCCTAGCGAGATGAGAAATCCGGTGATATTAATTTTCTGATTCTTTGAGAAGTGGGCCCGAGGCTCGGGTTTTGCCAATTTTGTAATATTTGATATTTTTCGAGTCTTTTCGATTGGGTTGTGTTCCCTTAGCCTATTGTAACATATTCCTTGTGGTTTTTATCAGATTCGTCGCTCGAAGAGGTTGATTTGCGAGGCAAGGGCATAGCGAGCTAGGATTTCGGTTGGCTTGAGGTGAGTAATGGTTATAAATGATGTCCTGAGGGTTTGAAACCCCGAATTTGCACAACGTAGTGCTATGTTCAGGTGAGACACACATCGCATGATGAGCGTGGGGTCCATTACTGTTGGGGATTCAGACTTGGCCCATCCCGATTGATGATTCTATTGTATTTTGACTGAGACTTAGTTAATATCATTGCAATCTAGGCTAGTTGCCATGTTTGGGGCCTTGTGCCGACCTGTAGAACTCTTAGGGGAATTAGTACTAGTTGACCTTACTTTACTTATTAAAATCATACCCTCGGTCATGTTTCTAAATGTTTAATCTAATATGAATCGTCTTCGAAATAGCTAAATCAAAATGAGAGTAATATGTGGGCTGAGATCCTTATCTTATCTTAGTATGCCCGAGAGGCTGAGTTTATATTGACTGAGAGGGGTTGAGAATCCAATAGTGAGGGTATTTGATATGTTATGGATCAGGCTGCACGCCGCAGCGGTATATTTATACAAACCGGGTTGCACGCTGCAGTAGTGTATTATTATTGCATCGGGCTGCTCGCCGCAGCAGTATACTATACGGACCAGGCTGCACGCCACAGCAGTATAATTATAATTTCGGTTACTGTGAGAAACAAATGAGTTGAGTATTGGCTTATAGGATTTTACCTGACTTCTTCATTTAGTTGCCGTTTAAATGTTCTTACTACTTTGATATAGAACTGCTTAGTACTTTTTACGAGATTTATTTATGTCAATCATTTTTTATTGTTATTACTCACTGGGTCGGAGTACTCACATTACTCCCTTCACCATGTGTGCAGATACAAGTATTCCTAAGGCGTAGATTGAGCTACTGCTGCTATTTAGATCTCACCGGAGTCATCGAGGTAGCTGCATGGCATCCGCAGACCCGATTTCTCCCCTATCCTCTTTACTTTCAACATTTTAGACTATCTTTTGTTTAAGCTATTTCTCATACTTGTATTAGAGGCTCTTGACTCGTACACCAGATCAGTGGGATTTGTAGAGATATTTCTTGATTTCTGCATATTTTGTCTACTGTACAGATTTATAATCATGTTAATTTGGTATTTAAACTTGTTAATTGGTAATGAACTCTATATGAGGTATTGAGAGTGTTGACTTGGTCGGTCTTGCCTAACACTGTGTCGGGCGCCATCAAGATCGCGGTTAGGGTCATGACAAGTTAGTATCAGAGCTAGGTTACTAGGTCTTGCGAGTGATGAGCCGGTTTAGTAGAGTCTCGCGGAGCGGTACGGGGACACCTGTATTTCTCCTCGAGAAGTTGCAGAACCTTTAAGAAAATTCCACATTCTTTAAATTCTTGTCGTGTGAACTTGTTGATCCAAATACTAAACTTCTCTTTATTCTATTCTATCACAGATGGTGAGGACACGAGCTACCAGACGTGACAGACGACCACCAGTGCCACCTGCTGAGACCACTAGAGGTTGTGGATGCGGTCATGGTCGTGGCCGAGGTAGAGTAGCGAGAGCAGCATCTATTGATCCACCAGCTGTCCCAGTTCTGGATTAGGCTCCAGTAGTACCAGCTCAGGCACCGGTTGTGCCCATAGTGATTCCTGGCCTTCAGGAGACATTAGCTTAGATCTTGAAAGTGTGCACGGGCCTGGCTCAGGTGGTTTCAGCCACTATAGCAGCAACAGCTACTTCACAGGCTGGGGGAGGCAATCAGACCCCTAGTGATCGCACACCTGAGCAGGTAGTGCAGGGATTACAGACTCTATAGGCACCTCCAGCTCAGCCAGTGGTACCAGTGCAGGAGTTCAGGGTTCCAATTATACCCGAGGACGAGCAGCATCACCTCGAGAGGTTTGGTAGACTCTGGCCTTCGACATTTAGTGGAGATGAGGGCGAGGATGCCAAGGTTTTTCTCGACAGATGTCAGCGAATGCTCCGTACAACAGGGATTCTTGAGTCCAGCGGGGTGTCTTTTACTACTTTTCAGTTTACTGGAGCTGCTTTCACTTGGTGGGAGGCGTATGAGCGGTGTAGGTCGGTTGGTGCAGCACCTTTGACTTGGAAGGAGTTCTCCACTCTCTTCTTAGAGAAGTATGTACTACAGTCCCACAGAGAGGAACTACGCTGACAGTTTGAGGGGCTACGGTAGGGAGATACGATGGTGACCCAGTATGAGATGAGATTTTCTGAGTTGTCTTGGTATGCAGTCTGGTTGGTTCTGACAGATCGTGAGTGTATCCAGAGGTTTTTTTATGGTCTCAACTACCCTCTTCATATTCTTATGACTAGAGAGAGAGTGTTGGGTGCTTCATTTGAGGAGGTGGTGGATATATCTCGAGATACTAAATCGGTTCGCCGCCAGGATCAAGAATATAGGGAGACCAAGAGGCCTCGAGGTTCTAGTAGTTACAGTGCCGCTCCTTTGAGGGGCCAGTTCCAACGGGGTCGGGGTCGCTCTTTCAGGCCCTCTCAGTCAGCACGTCCCGAGTATCGCAGGGCATCTTAAGGTCATGGTTATCAAGTTTCTCAGCATAGCCAGCCATCTCTCCACACTCTTCCAGCACAGGGCTCATCTTGTGCTCCATCTACTCAGGGTTCTTCCAGGCAGAATGCATCAGCTAGTCATTCTGGCGCGAGGGGTTCCCTTCAGTCGCAGTTCCCAGCACCCGGGAGTTGCTATGAGTGTGGAGAGTTTGGGCATATGTGGAGGGAGTGTCCTCGTCGTACTGTTAGCTCATCTCAGTAGAGGAGTCAGCCCTCATCTTTTAGTCCAATTTCTTCAGTACCCGCCCCGCCAGCTATGGGTGAGGGTTAGGTAGCTAGGGGCCACCCTAGAGGTGCAGGTCGATCGGGCGATGGTCAGCCCGCTTTTATGCTCTTCAGGGCGGGACAGATGTTATTGCTTCGGATGCTGTTATCACAGGTATTATTTCATTCTTCCACAGGGATGCCTCAGTCTTATTTGATCCCGATTTTGCCTATTCCTATGTGTCATCATATTTTGCTAATCATTTGAGTATCACCCAAGGGTGTATTGCTTTACCTATTCATGTATCTACCCCGGTGGGTGATACTATTATTGTAGACTATGTATATCGGTCGTGTTTGGTGACTATTGGGGGTCTAGAGACCTGAGTTGATTTACTGCTATTGAGCATGGTGGATTTTGATGTTATTTTGGGCATGGACTGGCTATCTCCATGTCATACTACTCTAGACTGTCATGCTAAGACAGTCACTTTGGCAATACCGGGTGTTCCAATGATCGAGTGGCGTGGCATGACTGACTATGTTCCCAGTAGGGTAATCTCATTCCTAAAGGCCCAGCGTATGGTTAGGAAGGGTTGTATTTCATATTTGGCATTTGTGAGGGATGTCGGAGCCGAGACTCCTAGCATTGATTCTATCCCGGTTGTGAGGGATTTTCCCGATGTGTTTCCTGCAGACCTGCGGGGCATGCTGCCGGACAGGGACATTGATTTTGGTATTGACCTGGTACGGGCACTCAGCCCATTTCTATTCTACCATATCGTATGGCACCAGCAGAGTTGAAAGAATTAAAGGACCAGCTTCAGGAACTCCTAGATAAGGGGTTCATTCGGCCTAGTGTGTCACCGTGGGGTGCACCGGTTCTATTTGTAAAGAAGAAGGATGGCACCATGAGAATGTGCATTGACTACAGGCAATTGATCAAAGTGACAGTGAAGAACAAGTAGCCCCTGCCTCGTATTGATGATTTATTCGACCTGCTTCATGGAGCGAGGGTGTTCTCCAAGATTTATCTCCATTCGGGCTATCACCAGTTGAACATCAGGGACTCAGATATTATGAAGACTACTTTCAGGACTAGATATGTGCACTATGAGTTTCTTGTTATGTCCTTTGGGCTGACCAATGCCCCAGCAACGTTCATGCATTTGATGAACATCGTACTCCGACCGTATCTGGATTTATTCATGATGATTTTTATTGATGATATTTTGGTGTACTCGTATATCCAGGAGTAGCACGCACAGTATTTGCGGGTTGTATTACAGAGATTGAGGGAGGAGAAGCTTTATGCAAAGATCTCCAAATGTGAGTTTTAGATCAGTTCAGTGGCTTTCTTGGGGCACGTGGTGTCCAGTGAGGATATTCAGGTCGACCCGAAGAAGATAGTGGCGGTGCAGAGTTGGCCTAGACCGACCTCAACCACATAAATTTATAGTTTCCTTGGGTTGGCAGGTTATTATCGCCGGTTTGTTCAAGTATTTTCCTCTATTGCATCGCCCTTGACCAAGTTGACTCAGAAGGGTACTTTATTTGTATGGTGAGACGGGTGCGTGAAGAGCTTTCAGAAGCTCAAGACAGCTTTGACCACGGCTCCAGTGTTGGTTTTGCCATCAGCTTCAAGTTCTTATATTGTATATTGTAATGCTTCGAGAGTTGGGATCGGATGTGTGTTGATGCAGGAGGGTAGAGTTATTGCATATTATTCTTGTCAGTTGAAGCCCCACGAGGAGAACTACCATGTACATTATTTGGAGTTGGCTGTTATAGTTCATGCTTTTAAGATTTGGAGGCATCACTTGTATAGCGTATCTTGCGAGGTATTTACTGATCATCGCAGTCTTCAGCATCTATTCAAGCAAAATGATCTTAATTTGAGGCAGCGGAGGTGGCTAGAGTTACTCAAGGATTATGATATTACCATTATGTATCAACCAGAGAAGGCCAATGTGGTGGCCGATTCTTTGAGCCAAAAGGCGTTTAGTATGGGGAGTTTGGCGTACATTCTAGTTGGGGAGAGGACCTTTTCAGTTGATGTCCAGGCTTTGGCCAATCGGATGGTAAGATTAGATATTTCGGAGCCTAGTCGGGTATTGGCTTGTGTGGTTTCTCGGTCTTCCTTGTATGACCGCATTAGAGAGTGCCAGTACGATGATCCACATTTGCTTGTCTTTAAGGTCAGGGTTCAGCATGATGATGCCAGGGATGTGACCATTGGTGATGATGACGTGTTGAGGATGCAGGGCCGGATTTGTGTGCCCAATGTGGATGGGCTTCGGGAGCTGATATTGGAGGAGGCCCACAGCTTGCGGTATTCCATTCATCCGGGTGCCGCGAAGATGTATCAAACTTTGAGGCAGCACTATTAGTAGAGAAGGATGAAAAAGGATATTGTAGGGTTTTTGGCTCGGTATCTCAACTGTCAACAGGTAAAGTACGAGCATCAGAGGTCGGGCGGTGTACTTTAGCGGATGATTATTCCTGAGTGGAAGTGGGAGAGGATTACTATGTATTTTGTGAGTGGTCTCCCTCGGACTTTGAAGAAGTTTGATTCGATTTGGGTGATTGTGGACCGGCTGACCAAGTCCGTGCACTTTATTCCAGTATGTACTACCTATTCTTCGGGGCGGCTGACATGGATCTTTATTCAGGAGATTGTCCAATTGCATGGGGTTCCAGTGTCTATTATCTCATATAGGGGTACATAGTTCACTTCTCAGTTCTGGAGAGCTTTTCAGCGGGAGTTGGGTACACAGGTGGAGTTGAGCACAGCATTTCATCCTCATACGGACGGGCAGTCTAAGCGTACTATTCAGATGTTGGAGGATATGTTGCGTGCCTGTGTTATTGATTTTGGAGGTTCTTGGGATGAGTTTTTGCCACTTGCTGAGTTTGCCTACAACAACAGTTATCAGTCGAGCATTCAGATGGCTCCGTATGAGGCATTGTATGGGAGGCGGTGTAGATCCCCGATGGGATGGTTCGAGCCCGACGAGGCTAGGTTATTGGGGACAGAGATGGTTCAGGATGCCTTGGAGAAAGTGAAGCTGATACAGGAGAGGCTTCATATAGCACAATCGCGTCAGAAGATTTATGTGGACTGGAAGGTTCAGGATGTGTCTTATATGGTTGGTGAGAAGGTTCTGTTTAAGGTTTCACCCATGAAGGGTGTCATGCGGTTTGGGAAAAAAGGGAAGCTGAGTTCGCGGTTCATTGGACCTTTTAAGGTACTTCAGAGGATTGGAGAGGTGGCTTATGAGCTTGCCTTGCCACTCAGCTTATCGAGCGTGCATCCAGTATTTCATGTATCTATGCTCCGAAAGTATGTTGGGGACCCGTCTCATGTATTGGATTTCAGCATTGTTCAGTTGGATGATGATTTGACCTATGATGTGGAGCCAGTGGCTATTTTGGGTCGTCAGGTTCAAAAGTTGAGATCAAAAGATATAGCTTTACTGAAAGTGCAGTGGAGAGGTCGGCCCGTAGAGGAGGCTACTTGGAGACCGAGCGGGAGATGCGGAACAGATATCCTCACATGTTTGAGGCTTCAGGTATATTCTTGACCCCGCTCGAGGACAAGCTTTTGTTTTAGTTGGGGATGTTGTGACGACCCGGCCCGTCGTCACATGAGTTAACGCCCTATTTTCCCCATTTTTTGCTTCATTATGTTTTATTATAAGAATCTTGGGTGAATCAGTCGATTTTGATTGGTTTTTGGATGGAAATGAGACACTTAGTGTCTTTAAAGAAGGCTTATTTTGGAAAAGTCAACTGGATGTTGACGTATGAGTTAGAGGGATCGGATGTGATTTCTAGTGATTTGGTTAGCTTCGGGGGATGATTTTTGTCTTAGGAGTGTGATCGGAATTGATTTTGGAGGTCCAGTGTAGAATTAGGCTTGAATTGGCGAAGTTAGTATTTTGGCGAATTCCGGTTGTAAGGTGAGATTTTGATCCAAAGGTTGGAATGGGATTTCGAGAATTGTTGTAGCTTCTTTGGGTGATTTTGGATGTGTGTGCAAAATTCCAGATCATTCGGAGGTGTTTTGGTCGGGTTTTTTATCAAATGTGTAATTCATAAGTTTTGGAAGAACTTAGGCTTGAATCCGATGTAATTGAGGGTTTTGGTGCTATTTGTGGTGCTTTGATGATTGGAGCAAGTTTGAATGATGTTTTAGGATGCGCTGTCACTTTTGGTTGAGATTCCAGAGGCCTCGGGGTGATTTTGGATAGCCATCGGGATAAATTTTGGAGTTGAGAAATTGTTGGTTTTGCTGGTATCTGGTGTTTCCGCATCTACGGAAGAAGTGCCGCATATGCGGTTCCGCAGATGCGAGGTCCCTGAGGAAGGGGCTGTTTCCGCAGGTGTGGGCTTGAAGCGGCATCTGCGTTGTTGCGGATGCGGTAGATGTGTTGCATAAGCGAAAGGGAGAAGTCTGGGTGCTTCCGCAGAAACGGACAATTATTCGCAAATGCGGGGTCCGTAAATATGGATGGAGGACCGCAGAAACGGTCGTGGCTTTTAAATGAGGATCTGCAGAAGCGGTAACCTCAAATGCGGTAATGGAACCGCAGATGCGAAAATCATTATTCTCAAAAGGGTTTTTAAAGCTTATTTTGTTACGCGAGCTTAAGTCTATTTCCACCATTTTTGATCGACCTTGAGAGCTCTTTGACGGAATTTGAAAGGGATTTCGACTAGGTGTGATTGGAGGTGAGTTCCTTGGCCTAAATACATGAATTTATGGTAGAATTAACATGAAAATTTGTGGAGATTCATCAAAAGAGGGTAAAGCTAGGGCTTGGGAATTTGGTATTTCAAAGTGGAATTCGAGGGGACAAATGGACTCTAATTTTGGTAATTTTGATATGTATAGACTCGTGGCGAGATGAGGAATCCGATTATGTTAATTTTTTGATTTTTCGAGAAGTGGGCCTGGGGCTCGGGTTTTGCCAATTTTATAATTTTTGATATTTTTCGAGTCTTTTTAATTGGGTTGTGTTCCCTTAGCCTATTGTAACTATTCCTTGTGGTTTTCATCAGATTTGATACTCGAGGAGGTTGATTTGCGAGGAAAGGGCATAGCGAGCTAGGATTTTGGCCGGCTTGAGGTGAGTAATAGTTATAAATAATGTCTTGAGTGTTTGAAACCCCGAATTTGGACAACGTAGTGCTATGTTGAAGTGAGACACACACTGCATGATGAACGTGGGGTCCATTACTTTTTGGGATTCGGACTTAGTCCATCCCGATTGACGATTCTACTGTATTTTGACTAAGACTTATCTAATATCATTGCAGTCTGGGCTAGTTGCCATGTTTGGGGCCTTGTGCCGACCTGTAGAACCCTTAGGGGCATTTGTACTGGTTCACCTCACTTTACTTCTTAAAATCATACCCTCAGTCATGTTTCTAACTGTTTAATCTAATATGAACCGGCTTCGAAATAGCTAAATCAAAATGAGAGTAATATGTAGGCTGGGATCCCTATCTTATGTTAGTATGCCCGAGAGGCTGAGTTTATATTGACTGAGAGGGGTTGAGAACCCAATAGTGAGGGTATTTGATATGTTATGGATCGGGCTACACACCGCAGCAGTATATTTCTACGGATCAGGCTGCACGCCACAGCAGTGTATTATTATTGGATCGGGCTGCACGTCGCAGCAGTATATTTATACGGATCGGGCTGCACGCTGCAGCAGTGTATTATTATTGGGTTGGGCTACACGCCGTAATAGTATATTTATACAGATCGGACTGTACGCCGCAATAGTATAGCGTTTGGGCTGTAGAAGCCCCTTTTGAGTCTGCATACCCCCGGTGAGCGCAGTCGACTATTATTATTGGATCGGGCTGCACACCGCAGCAGTATATATATATATATATATAGATCGGGCTGCTCGCCGAAGCAGTATATTATACGGACCGGGTTGCACGCCGCAGCAGTATAATTATGATTTCGGTTACTGTGAAAAACAAATGAGTTGAGTACTCGCTTAAAGGATTTTACCTGACTTCTTCATTTAGTTGTCATTTAAATGTTCTTACTACTTTGATATAGAACTGCTTAGTGCTTTTTACGAGATTTATTTCTGTCAGTCATCATTTATTGTTATTATTCATTGGGTCGGAGTACTCACATTACTCCATGCACCATGTGTGCAGATATAGGTATTCCTAAGGCATAGATTGAGCTACTGCTGCTATTCAGATCTCGCCGGAGTCATCGAGGTAGCTGCATGGCGTCTGCAGACCCAATTTCTCCCCTATCCTCTTTACTTTCAGCATTTTAGACTATCTTTGGTTTAGGCTGTTTTTCAGACTTGTATTAGAGGTTCTTGACTCGTGACACCAGATCGATGGGATTTGTAGTGATATTTCTTGATTTCCACACATTTTGTCTACTGTTACGGATTTATAATCATGTTAATTTGGTATTTAAACCCTGTTAATTGGTAATGAACTCTATATGAGAGATTAAGAGTGTTGAATTAGTCGGGCTTGCCTAGCACTGTGTTGGGCGCCATCACGACCGGGGTTGGGGTCGTGACAGTTTGTTTGAGAAGCAACAAAAAGGCTTTTGCTAGAAGTTTGATAATACTGACTATCAGTTAAATAATTAAAAATAGGCAAGATACATAAGTTACTACCTAAACTATAGGTCAAATCCCTGTTACACACTTTCTGACGGCAAAAATTATAATACACACTCAATCTTTCAAAAGTGTATCTATGACACACTACTTTGTTTAGCTGACATTTGCGTGTTATACATAGAAAAAGAACGAGTGAACTCAAAAAAGTACTTAAATTTTTAAAATAAAAAGAAAAAACTAAAACTTTAACTGGGTTTTGAACTCATAAGAACTCAACACATTGTTCGAGCCACAGATAAACTTTGATTTCTATCTAGAATATGTAGTTGACATCATTGGGTAACAATTGTTTGGGTTGAATTTCAAAATCAACTGCTGATTTCAATGACTTCACCGATGAACAGAATATAAAAATGTTTACTAGGTTCTGGGTTGATGCGAATTTGAGAACTAACATTTTACGTGGCTTGTTTACTGCTTGGAATTGATTAAGAACTAATTTTTTGAGCTTAAAAATATTTGAATGGATAGATTGAAGGAGGCATTCTGAACTTTCATAAACCCAAATCTCAAGTTTATTACAATAAAATCAATATTTTTTTTAAATCAATATTTCTTTTTAAAAAGTGTGGTGTCGTCATGATCGAAAATTGAATTGCAATCACTGTTTAAAAAAGATTTGCGTGGAGTAATGTTCAAACCACCATTGCCGGCAAAGCTTCAAAGGTTGAAGTCAAAAAAATACATTTGAATATGAAATTTCATGTTCAAATTTAAGTGGGTGTTATAGGTCCTTGATGGAAATACTTGCACAAGCTGAATTTAATGTTTGGAATTAATTGAAAATTGAAATTGATTAGGGGTGGCTTTGAATGAAAAAAAGTAACTAAAAGAGAGCCAAATCCTAAAAACAGTTACACCTAAGAAGGAAGAAGACGAGGGTAGATTTGCAATTTATGTTAAGGACATGTGCCGCAACCTTATTGGTGCGTGAGTTAGAGATATTTTATGAGACTGGTCAACTACAAAAATAGAGTGTCATAGGCACACTTTTGAAAGATTGAGTGCGCAAAATAATTTTTCTCGTCATAAAATGTGTAACAGGGATTTGATCCATAGTTTAGGTGGCAATCTATGTATTTTGCCTTAAAAATACTAGATATAGCTTAAATGGAAAAGTAAAAGTCGAATGATTTTTATGCAACAAAAAGAAGAAAAATAACTTTTGCATAATCAACACAAAGTTAAATGATCACCCATAATTTACTCATCTTGGTAAGGCCCAAGTTCCCTTCTTCCATGTCATCATCCATTGCAATGCCTTGTGACTTCTAAAAATTTAAGTGTAGTGCTTTCTTTTCTTTTTTTAAAAATTTAAATCTCACCTTCACGGTGGGAGTTTAGACACCTGTATATTTGCAGCCAAAAAGAGAACATATGGAGAAAGGGGACATAAAATCTTTCAACTCCCCGAAGCATTTCGTCTATTACTACACCTTTCCTCATCTCTAGGTGCCTAGGTATCCACCGCAAGCCTTTCCCGTTTGAACCTCGCCCTTCACTTTTAAGGCCACATCTCCATCTGCATCAAGTAAGTTATCAATTCCAAATGTGTTTAATTCGTCCGTAGGTTTATAGTTGGAAATGGTTCATTTTGCTATTTTGTATGAGGTTTTCAATATGTTCATTATATCTTCTATTGTTCAAATTGGCTTTTTTAGCTCTCTTTTATTTTCGAAGAGTTGACGGTTAGTTAAGGAGACTTGAGATACATATACTTACGTAAAGAACCGTTGGATGAGTACGAGACGTACATAGCGAGACGAGACAAGACCCCGCACATAAGCCTAAAGGAGCTTTTTGATGCCTCGCTCTGAGGCTAGTCGCGATTCTGTCTTTTAAAACAGACTCAAATTGACCCGACTCTAATGAGGTTTGTTTGAGTGGTTCCACTATTATCCGCTTCGAGCCTACTTAATGTTGTTTTGATATAGAACAGTGACTCTGTCTTAGCTAAAACACTCAGAATTTCCATCAGGGGTTTGTGATATAGAAACTCTGCACTCTGGATTATTGAGACCCCTTATCGAAGTTGTTTGATGGGCAAAAAACATAAGTTACCCCCTGAACTATGGACCAAATCCCTGTTACACACTTTTTGTGGACGAAAATTACTTTACATACTCAACCTTTCCAGATTGTGCCTAAGACATACCTCGTTGTCTAAGTAGCAGGTGCATGTTTTACAAACAAAATAAAGCGTCTGGACTGTAAAAATTGTACATCTGATGCTTTATTTAAAAGGTCGGGATTTAACAAAACTTATCCAACGGTTAAATAAATTTTCTTTTTGTCCTTTTCCAATATCTTCCTTTTTTTATTTTTCTAAAATAATTTGGTTCAAATAGGAGATAACATAGATGTTTACTATCTATTTTATCCACTTTCAATTAAGAAATCTCTTAAAATTGCAATAGATCGAGGAAAACTATTTGGAAAAATTGATTCAGGAAGAAATTTTAACAGTAGTGAGATTGGAAGAACAATGTAGAAGAATCTCTCTTCTTTTTTTCCTTTTCAATAGGGCATCCATGGAGAAAACCCACTTGTTATATCTCAAAAAATTTCAACAAAAAAAAGGCATCAGAAGGTAGGAGCAGTTATTTAGGGTCGGCGACAATGGAGATAACGAGAAGGCTGTGAAAGGTGAGTAATGGTGGTGGGACGGTGAAAATTGGGTTATGTTTTTCATCTATCTATAAAATATTTTTGAATATGTGTATGTTAATGGATGAAATATGAAAGAGAAATGTTGATGAAGGAAGAGATATGAGCTGAAAAGCTCTAATGAAGGCACGATGAAGCCTGAAGGAGATGGGTTCCTTTCCAATTTTGCTTCTGTTTTCAAAAAAAAAATATTAGGTGGGTTTTGTTTTTCTTTTTCTTTTTTTTTAAGTCAATGATCCGTATCGTTGTATGACTGGTGCGTGATATTACACACGTTTTGAAAAACTAGTTTAGAAAAAAATGATGTGTATTAAGAACACTCTGAAAATGTTTGAGTGTGTAAGGTAATTTTCGTCCGCAAAAAGTATGTAACAGAGATTTGGTCTCATAGAACACTCTGAAAATGTTTGAGTGTGTAAGGTAATTTTCGTCCGCAAAAAGTGTGTAACAGAGATTTGGTCTCATAGCTAATAGGGTAACCTTTGTATTTTGCCTTTTTGATGTGACATAAAATTTTTCAAGGGGAAAAAACCCTCCTTGAGCATCAATAAGAAACTTAGAATCAGTCTCCGCAATTAAAGAGACTGATTCTAATGAGAACCTTAGAATCGGTATCTTCAATCCCTCTCGAGTTGCCATAGCTTCATTACAATCATTGATAAAGCTACTACAGAAGTCACATTCCTCAAAATAAAGCCACACTGCATTCACAACAAATAATCCCACAAAACGTACAAGTTTTATTGTAAAGCATTTATTTATGAATTGATAACCTCTCTTCCCCATATTTGTGATCACATCACATTTTCCAGTAAGCTTTACAGGAAAACATTCAAACTTAATTCCACCAAAGCAAACAAATAGCAAGCTAACTGATTGAAGCATCAAAAACACAGAGAAAGAATTGCATTACCCATTTACATTAAAGTATCATCTGGCGGCAGGCGGCAGCTTCGTATGGAACACCCTCCAAATGTCTATTGCAACAACGTTAGACAAACTAATTTTTGTATTAAAAACCCATCAAACAATTACAAGTTACAACTATTTTGGTGGGAGGTAGCAGGTACCCATGAAATTAGTCAAGATTTGCGCAAGCTGGCCATCTCCACAAAAAAAAATTGTAATATTGCTTGAGATAAAAGTTGCCAAATAAACAATGCCACATCATTAACACTTACAACATGAACTCATCTTACATTATCACAAAGGATAATAGAGTTTCGGAGAAAGTTCTAGTCATTTTGTCGACAAATACCACTTTAGATTAGCATATAGCTTATGGACTTACGCCATAAAATTTGACAGTTCCCTGGAGGAGGATCCAATCTCCTTCATGACATTTCAATAGTTGGAGCAGATGGAAAAAGCCGAATGCAAGTGCACATTCTTTATGCAGCATACTAACAAGTCAACCTATCACCAAAAATTAGAAAGGTAAAGAATAATGGAGTATCAAAGAAGCAAGGGGAGTTAAGCTATTATTAGTAGGCTCTTTATATAAGGGTTACATGTTTAAACATACTTTATTTAGAATATCAACAATCCAACTAAAAACATCATTAGATAGAACATCAAAACTCGAAAAGGTCAAGAATAAGAACAAAAGAAGTGAGGGGAGTTAAGCTATTGCCACTAGGCTCTTTATATAAGGGTTACATGTTTAAACATACTTTATTTAGCATATCAACAATCCAACTAAAAACATCATTAGATAGAACATCAAAACTCGAAAAGGTCAAGAATAAGAACAAAAGAAGTGAGGGGAGTTAAGCTATTGCCACTAGGCTCTTTATATAAGCCCCTAAAGCAAATAACATTAGCGGCAGTTTGAGTCCCTTCACAGTTTTATGATCTAAATTATAAGAAAAGACACTATCCATGCAGTAAAATACAAGTTCATCGTCTTGGATATAGAAAAACTTTATCCACCAATAACCGTTTGTAGGTACTCCGCCGTAAGGCAAACCAAGAGGAAAGAATCTCGTATTGCAGATATTAACCTTATATCTTTTGTTCCATGCCCACAATTCATAGTCCTCCAAGATCCATATATACACTGCAAGCTCAGAGACAAGCAAGTGACAGAAAGACAAACAGTTTTCTTTTACTAAGAGTCCCATAGTATCATGCACTTGCTTTGCTTTGCACACTCTTCCAGGATGAGGCATAGCAGAGAGTTCTTCCTTATCCATTCTAAAAACCATGATTGCATTTGCACAATTAGGAAGGTCCTTTTTTAAATAAGGGTATACGATCCAATGCAATGCTCCATTAACAATTGCTGGAGAGCCATAATACGGCAAAAATTTGAAAGTGCGTGATGAACGAACTTTCCTCCACGTCTGTGTCTTGAATATATATACTAAATACTGAAACCAACCGCGTCGTACTTGCGCATAAAGAAGTTTGAATCCTCGACAAAAATAAAAAGCACATAATCGGCCAGGGTGATGTGTATGTTGTACAAATACTTCCTCTTGAGTTATCGGGTTCAAAACATAATAAGTGGTACGAGGCCAGTAGTAATGATTAGCAAACAGAAGAACTCCTTGACAAGAGTATATAGGAGAAGGGGAGCGATGTCCTACTCCCAAGTGCTTATTAATCATAAGCTCAGGTTGGAGATAAAGTTCTGTGAGTATCAGCTCCTTGTTATTAAGGTTTTCACCGAGCACATAAAGTTGTTTCTTATGCTTTTTATGATCATAACAATCATGCAGAAGAAGCATGGGTCTAGCTCTACTGAGATGTAAGGTGATAAAATACTGTGATGAGATCAAAGCTCTCAAATCCCTACAATCCCTTCGAAATCTAACAAGGGAATCAATAGGAAGTCTACTCAGGATATCAATGACGACACGATCAGGCAAACGTCCAAAAATTTCAGCAAGTTCCTCGTCACCTCTACATATTTTATTAAATAGTGAACTCAAGAGTTCTGTGAAGCATTGAACTAGTGCCATGACCTGAGTACCTGCAAATTAAAGCAGAAAAGCAACCGATTGTAATATATCATGAAAATGGGTATTATAATAATGGTTCAAGAAACTCAAAATCATTAAAACATGGGCATGATTCAAAGTTTAGGTAAATTTCGTAGAAGCTTGATCACGTGAAAGGGCAAAGATTAAGGAATCAATCAAGTAATTAACAAAAAGATAAAAACACACCAATACGGCAATAAATAACTAATTAAAGGAACTTACAAAAGTTTCGTGGGACGGAATTGCAAAGAAGATTTGAAGGTAAAAAGCCTCTGCGAACTGAGGGAAGTGTGGCTCGGACAAAATAAATCTTAGGGTTTCCTTTTTGTTTTCCCTCCTTACATTGTTCAGTTATGTCAGGACTAGAATTTCTTAATTTCGGTTTTAGTACTGTTTTTATTTTGGACGATAATGTTGAGAAAAAGCTCAAAATGGTCCCTTATTTTTAGCTTTAGGATGTGTTTGGTATGAAGGAAAATGTTTTCTATGAAAAATATTTTCCTAGAAAATGCTTTCATGGAAAATGAGTGGTTTTATCACTTATTTTCTATTGTTTGGTTAGAGAATAGAAAATAATTTTTTTTTAGGAAAATATTTTTTATGCAACTCTCCTCACCTGGAGGCAGAAAGTTATTTCAAATGGGGAGATGGTCATTTCTCTCCCATTTTTCACTTGGTATGGGCGATTTTGGAGAGCTTCAAGAAGGGATTTTCGACATCAATGTTAAGGTAAGTTATCCCCACCTATTATGAGTTACATACATTGATTATGTATGGAGTTGGACATGAAAATTAGTATAAAAATTAAGGTTTTGATGGAAAACCTAGAAAATTATATTCTTGGAATTTAGCCACGATTTTGGAATGAAAATAAGAGAAAAATCATATATTTGAGTTTGTGAGTTCATGAGTAATTTTTATCTTCGAAAAATTTCGGAATCCGTGCACATGAGCCCTAGGGTATTTTGGTCATTTCACTAAGTGGAGTTGGAAATTTGTATAATTTTAATTGTTAACAAGTATTTGAGTATGTTCTCATTAGTTTGTCGTTAATTGACTAGTTTTGGTGCATTGTGCGTCGGTTCAAGACTTCGAAAGATTGTAGAATGCCGATTATGAGTCTTCGGGGCGAGGTGAGTCTCATTTCTAACCTTGGAAGAGGGAATTGTCCACATAAGTGAAATAATTGATTATGTGCTCCTATATGTGGGGGCAACGTACGCACGAGGTGACGAGAGTCCGTGCGTAGTTACTATTATGTTATTATCCGAGTAGTTAGGACCCATAAGCATGTTATACTTGGATTATTTATGAACTCATTGATAGCTTGAATTGTTCAAAACACCCTTGATTAGTAAATAAATTTAAAAAACAGATTAAACATCATTTTTCCTGAATTGTTAAAAAAAGAAATTGACTTATTTGGATATATATCCCAAATAGATTCTTAATTAGCTACTTGAGCATGTATTTTATGTGTACCTGCATCGCATGCATGATTCGCGAGCAGGGTATGTGTTTATTTATGGAACGGGTCGAACGCCTCATTATATTAATAGATGCATCTATGGTTTGGGTCGTTCGACCCTCGGCAATGCACAATTTACATTCATGTTGGATCGGATCGTCGCCTCGGTGTGATTTGCGCATGTTATTTGTCGCTTGAGAATTTTAAATGTGGAATTAGCCTTTTGTGGCTTGATATAAATTGATAAGATAATAAAGAATAAACCTTGGAAGCCCTTGATTAATTGTTGAAGGTGTTTACCTATTTTCTGGCTTCGCGAATTAGAACTACTATATATATCCATGATTTTCCTCGCATTTCTAGATTTTCCTAATCTCGTCTCTATTTCTTCGAGATTAGGCGGGAAACTCATTGAGTACATGTCGACTACATAATCAAACTACACTTTTGTGTATTTTTATTGCACGGGTATATATACCTCTAGCAGCCTACTGGATGTAGCAACACGGATGTTTCTAGGACTAGGTGAGTTGCATTATTCGAGGCAACCCACAGCTAGTGTAGTTCATTTCAGCATTTTGTATTTTATTCCCTGTCCATTGTATTTCGGACAAATATTGTATTTTATTTTCCTTATTAATAGTAGTTCATGCACTTGTGACACCAGGTTCTGGGATGGTTTTCGAAAGACTTGTACTAATCATTTATTATTTAATTTGAATTGAAGTAGATATTGTTTTAATTATGAAAACTGAAAGAAAAAATCTTAGATTTTTAAAGGTATGAAAAGGAAATTAAATTGATAATTTAGTTGGCTTGCCTGATAGAGGTGTCTGGCGCCACCGACACTTAGTGGATTTTAGGTCGTGACAGAGAAATTTTATAGGTACCTCTTCATAAGTCAAACCTTCTTTAATTTCGATGATATCAGCAAGTATTATATGTGATTCATCATGAGTGTACTTTCTAAGCATAGACACATGAAAGATAGAATAAACGGAGGACAACTCAATAGGCAACGCTAGCTCATACGCCATGTTTCCCTTCTTTCCTATAATCTTATAAAGTCCAATAAATCTAGGACTAAGTTTTCTTTTCTCACCAAACCTCATAACTACTTTCATTGGTGAAACTTTCAAAAACACTTTGTCTGCAACCATAAACTCTAAGTCACGATGCCTCTTGTTAGAATAGGACTTTTGACGACTCTGAGTCGCTTTCAGTCTTTCACTGATTAGCTGGACTTTCTCTAAGGCCTCACAAATAAACTCTGGACCAATCAATGGCACCTCTGCTAGTTCAAACCAACCCACTAGAGACATACATCTTCGCCCATACAACGCTTCATAAGGAGCCATACCAATGTTGGCTTAATAGTTGTTATTATAAGTAAATTCTATAAGTGGTAAGTGATCATCTAAATTACCTCCAAAATCTATAACACACGCACGCAATATGTCTTCGAGATTCTAAATGGTCTTTTCTGCTTGACCATCGGTCTGTGGATAGAAAGCAGTGCTCAAATTGACCTTTGTACCTAATCTTTTCTGAAATGCCTGCCAAAAATGCGTCGTGAACTGAGGGCCTCTATCAAATATGATTGAAACTGGAGTACCATGCATACTGCTCTACGGAATCTGTCGTCTATACAAGTAAAAAATGCACGGACTTTGTCAGTCGGTCTAATATAACCCAAATTGAATCATGCTTACGGTACATGGGAGGTAAACCTACTACGAAATCAATATTAATTATCTCCTTCTTCCACTATGGTATCTCTATATCTTGAGCTAGGTCACCAGACCTCTGATGCTCGGTTTTCACTTGCTAGCAAGTCAAACATTTAGCCACATGATCTGCTACTTGATTCTTCATGCCTTCCCACAAATACTTGTCACACTTCCTTTTTTCTTATTACATCCAGAAAGGAATATAATAAAGGGAGTTATTTCCAACTTGAAGTGACAATCGAAACGGAATTCATTATATTTAAAATTCAGAATCACCACTTGGGATAATTTATGGTGTCCCAAGTCACCGATTTAAATCCCGAATCGAGGAAAAGATTGACTCTGTTATATAGTCTGCGAACCAAAAATTTCGGGTAAGAAATTCTGTTAACCCGGGGGAAGGTGTTAGTCATTCCCGAGTTCCATGGTTCTAGCACAGTCGTTTTGATCCTACTTGGCTTATGAAGTTATTTAATTACTGATTGTAAACCTATGTGCTTTTGTTTCTTTCACCGCTTTTAATTAAAAAAATTATCTTAAGCAGGTTACGCGTACGTATACCCGCCCGTTTGGTGCGTCAAAAATCTTGTCACGCGAACGTGTCCACAATCAATGACGCTTAATCTATATCTATACTATATTAAAAGCACGAAGACCCTTAGTAAAATGTCGTTCACCTTTTTTGCCCTTCAAAAATTTTACACTAGACAAAATAGTCATTTAATTATTTTCCCTAATACTTAAGCCTATGAATTAAATCAATTCCTTGTTGAAATGAGATAAGAACTCCTAATATTTAGGACTTTAAATCGATTAATTTCTATTCATATAAATCCTTTGCTTAAATTAAAAAGTACCCTTCCAGTTGTATAAGTTTAAAAGTCCTAATCAACATAGGAATCAATTATAGACACGTGTAAACTAAGATAGTTTTCATTGGTGGAGATCATTAGCTAAAAGACCATATTTCCTTTCCATTTTTACATGTATTCATTGGGAATTCTTATTATTTTAGATTGTTTTATATGATAATTAGTTATTGCCATTTAGTTCGTTTGTTTAGAAGATTTTTTATTTTTATTTTAGAAGAAATATACTACTGAAGTGGTACCTATGAAAAATATATTTCACAGTGACAAACTTATTTAATTATTTTTCATATAGGACTTTAAAATCAATTAAAATTTTACTTTTAAAGTGATTTCTTATTTGAATAATTATATAAGAATATTTCCTATGTAGTGACAAATTAAAAATTACAAATATATTTAACCATTACTATTTATTATAGTAAGATAAACAAGTTATATCTAAACATATTTTAGTTACCTAATAGATTTCAAAATTACAAAGATGAGAAAGATATTTATATAAATTAATGCCGGACAGGATACGTGTGAAGCATTAATCTATATCTATTTTATATCAAATAAAATTATAACAAGATTAAATTTAAGTTGAATATACTCACCGAAGATTGAGAACTTTTTTTGGAGTAGCTTATTTTATTGTTTTATTGAGTAATAAATATAGGATCAATATTTATCATTTCATCAATAAAGTCAGATCTCTCTATAACTACATCCTTATATAATATCACTTATTTATAAAAGCTAAAATTTTATGGAATCAAATATCATATTTTATTATAATATATATTTTCTATAACAACCAAATATATCTGGAACAAACTATGCAGTTATAGAGAGGTTTGACTGTCTATACTTTATTTTCTAACAAAAACATAATATTTAAAAAGGAAAAGGTCCAAATACCCCCCTAAACTTTACGATAAGGTCTATATATAACACTCGTTATAAGTTTGGCTCATATCCAACCTCGCCGTTACACTATTGGCCCAGATACCCCCTTTGTTTTAAACGGAGACAAATACCCCTGGACTTTACGATAAGGTCTATATATAACCCTCGTTTTTTTAACAAAATATTTTCTTGTAAAAACATACTTGTAAAAACTTCAAATATTTTGTTGAAAATAATTTTTTCAGTTCTTAAAAAACAAAAATATTTTGTGTTTATTGTTATGATTACCAAAAAAAAAGGCAATAGAAAGTCCAGAAAAACAACAAAGTACAATAGTCAACTAGATATCTAATTTGCTGTTTATTGTTATGATTAACTATTTGATATGACTTAATTCTTACTGTCTACACTCCATTTAAGCTCGTCTAAATTTAAAATTTAAAAAGAAATCACTTTCTCTAGCTAGCATTGGAAGTTTTCTATTTTCTTCTGACATATAAATCCATAACAGGATTAAAAATTATAAAGCAAATATTTAACATAAAGAATTTTATTAACATGACGAAAACTTAATCCCAAAAGGTTAAGTTGCAAAAATCATTTTTTTTAAAGTTTTACAAAAAAATAGCAAAAATTGTTTTTTCAACAAAATATCTTTTTTTTTTGTAAAAGTATAATTGTAAAATCTGGAAACAAAAAATGTAAAAACAGAGGAATTAGAACATTTTCAGTTTTTAACAAAATATTTTCCTTTTTAAAAAACAGAATAAAATATTTTCAACAAATTATTTTCGCTTTTGAAAAATATTTTTTTTCTTCATTTTTCAATTTTTGTAAAGATTTTTTTTTTGTAAAAACTGGAAAAATAAATTTTGTAAAAACTATTATTTTTGTAGTAAAAACAAGAAAAAAAATTATTTTTTAACAAAATATTTTCGTTTTTTAAGTACTGAAGAAATTATTACACAATATTTAAAGTTTTTACAAATATTTTTTACAAGAAAATATTTTATTAAAAAACGAGGATTATATATAGACCTTATTGTAAAATTCAGGGGGGTATTCGTCTCCGTATAAAATAAAGGGGGTATCTGGGCCAATAGTGTAACGACGAGGTTGGATATGAGCCAAAATTTTAACGAGGGTTATATATAAACCTTATCATAAAGTTTAGGGGGTATTTGGACTTTTTCCGTAATTAATATAATATATACACTTTTTAAAAAGTCTTTTACTCATTGAGATAGTTTACACGCGCAACGCGCGTAACGAAAGACTAGTTATTATTAAGAGTGTTTGGGCCGAAGTTGCGCGAACGCATACTCTGGTTTTGTTTTTAGAAATGTAGTTGTGTTGCGCGAACGTATACGCAACCACACTTGGTATTTTAAACAGCCTTAAAGGATATTCTACGAAATATTTAATTATTAATCTTTTTTATATCTACCCTACGAAATTACTAGAAGGCCATATGAGATTTTAATGATTTTACGTGAACTAAAAATAATTAAAAGTTTGTAACATATTCTATTATTAAGAAAAAATTAGTGAAGTTGCGTAAACGCATACTCCGAGTTAATTTTAGAATTATGGTCATGTTACGCGAACGTATACGCAATCACAATGCCCTAAAGGCTTGCTACGAATATTAATCAAGTTTTTATATCTAAATTAACACGAGGGCATAGAAACGCTTTAAATTGACCACCAATTAAAAGAACGTCGTTTCTGCATCCCTGTGTACTCAAAGAACGTCGACTACTAAGTGTTTTAAAAAAATCATCCAGCTTCAGATTGTTCAAATTATTTAACTTCAACCAATCAAACAAATCAATATTTGACTTCAAATAGACCTTTTCAAAGGATAAAACTCTAATGCCACAGCAAATTTAATATTGGCGTAACACTTCAACACACACAAAAGATCTACATGCACCTAATGTAAAAGAAAATCACTCACACCAATTCCTTATTCAGAATGATCATCCTTCAATGCCTCAATTATAGGAGGAAATATCTCCACCAAAGAAACATGGTTTTTGTCCGTTTCATTGGAAAGTTTAGCTGCAAGGGAAATTGCAGCCACCTCTTTTTAAAGCAGTGTTTTAATTCTTGACGAAAACATTCTAATCCTATACTCCAGGTGACATTAATTCAAAACCAGAATACCTAAACATTCATCAAAGATTATATTACTCCTCATTAACAACTGTAAGTTCCATATTTCTAAAAAATATAATCTTCGAACGTTTATTGAACAAAATGAAACAGCGACCAAATCCAAATTATAATCTCGTGAAACAAAGAAATAATCAGATTCACAGATTCAAACTCAATAAAATGTACTCAAATTTCATCCATTAAATAATTACACAAAAAAAAACAACTAACACAGTCAATGGATAAAACAAAAGAAAGAGGAGAAGAAGAGGACCTTTTATATAAATTATCCGAGCTGGAATTACAGGTGCTTGACAAACGGGAAACTATTGACCGAAGCGTTTTCCGGCGACAGCAAACGAACCAGTGACCGGAGACCTCGAAACTCGCTGGACTCTCGCCGAATCTGTCACCTTCCGGCGCAGCAGTAACAGAGAAGAGAAACAGGGGGGGAGGGTCCTTGTAAAAGCTGCGCTTCACTTTTCTCATGTATTGTAGCTGCGTCTTAGGCGTATTTATGCCTAGGCCTAGGGTTTTTTAGGTAGGGAAATGGGTTTGGGTATTGGGTGTTGGGTCAATTCGATTTGGACTAAGTTAGAGAAAAATTTGGGCTTTTATAATGGTTTGGCCCAATTCAAATTAAAATCAACTTTTGTTTAAATTTTCTTTTTTTTCTTTAATTAATTAAAAATCTAAATTAAATTTCTAAATTAATTCAAATTGTAAAATTAAACTAATTATTTAACTATAAAATTTATAAAAATTAATTGATCTTATATTTAAAGAGAAAAATTAATAATCCAAAATTTTAAAGCTAAGAGTGTAAAAATGGGTTATTCTTGTGATTTTCATTTTTTAATAAAGCAACTACTAATAAATTAATCCTAAAACGTGAACAAATTCTAAATGCAATGAATGGTATTTTTGATTTTTTTAATGGAAATTAAATATGCCCAATAATGCCAATAATTGACAAAATTCGACACAAATTCCTATAAAATTGCAAAAATTGGAAAATATTATTTTATGATATTTTATGGGAGTAATTCATATATGAAAAAAATCACGTGCTCACAGCTACCCCTATTTGCTTGGAAACACGAAGAGTTTTCGGGCAAAGATAAAGTGAGCACACACGAACGATTTTTTGCTCATTTGGATACTCCGAGGGAAGCATTTTTGAATGGTTTGACCGCACCCTACTTCCGAGGTTGCCTACATATCCTTGGCTATAAAGGAATCAGGTCAGTGTAGTTCAGAAATGAGTGAGATAATGGAGTACGCCGAGGTGAAGAGCCGGTCGATGTGTCGTTATGCCGAGGTTCCAGTCTGTCCTGTTATTAACTTGAAAAATACTAGCTAAGCCTGTCAACTACAAGTTACAAGATTCCTATCTATAGTCTTCTGAAACTTGATCTTGAGCCTTGAATGGTTCTTCATGCAAACTTTGGATCTGAACCTTGATGCTTGCTTGTTGCAGGTGCTAATTCATTCTTCCTCAGCTTTTTGGACCAAACCCGGACAGCACCCCACGCTTGTGACTACAATCATGTCTTAAGCAATTCACATCTTCCTCTACTTCTGCTTTTGGATTCCTTTTGCCTTCTTTTTGTTTCTCCTCTTCTTTTATTATTTTGCATTGTGACCAACTTCTGTTGGTCGTCTCATACTGTTGACTCGCATTCTTTTCGCAAGCCTCCTTTGTTTCTGACTTGATTTGTGATCTGAGATGTTTTTCCCTTTCTCTGAGTGATGCTTGACCGCTGAACTTGAATGTATTCCTCTGTTCTTCAGGTGGCTCCTGACTACTAACACTTAAAATATATGCCTCTATTCTCCAAGCGGGCTCCTAGTTGCTAAAACTTGAAATATACGCCTCTGTTTTTCGGGCGGGCTCCTAAAAGCTAAAACTTGAAATAAATGCCTCCGTTCTCTAGGCGGAATCCTGATTGCTAAAACTTGAAATAAATGCCTCCGTTCTCCAGGCAGAATCCTGACTGCTAAAACTTGAAATATATGTCTATGTTCTCCAGGCGGGCTCCTGATTGCTAAACTTGAAATAAATACCTTTGTTCTCTAGGCGGACTCCTGATTGCTAAAGCTAGAAATAAATGCCTCTGTCCTCCAGGCGGGCTCCTGATTGCTAAAACTTGAAATAAATGTCTCTGTCCTCCAGGCGGGCTCCTGATTGCTAAAACTTGAAATAAATGCCTCCGTTCTCCAGGCGGGCTCATGATTACTAAGACTTGAACTAAATGCTTCTGTTCTCCAGGCGGGCTCCTGATTGCTAAAACTTGAAATAAATGCCTCTGTTCTCCAGGCGGGCTCCTGATTGCTAAAACTTGAAATAAATGCCTCTGTTCTCCAGGCGGGCTCCTAATTGCTAAAACTTGAAATATAAGCCTCTATTTTCAAGGCGGGCTCCTGACTGCTAAAACTTAAAATATATGCCTCTGTTCTCCAGGCGGGCTCCTGAATGCTAAATTTTGAAATAAATGCCTCTGTTCTCCAGGCGGGCTCCTGACTGCTAAAACTTGAAATGCATTCCTTTGTCCTCCAGGTGGGCGCCTGATTGCTGAAACTTGAAATGTATTCCCTTGTTCTCCAGGTAGGCGCCTGATTGCTGAAACTTGAAATGTATTCCCTTGTTCTCCAGGTAGGCGCCTGATTGCTGAACTTTAAATGTATTTCCTTGTTCTCCAAGTGGGTTCTTGATTGCTAAAACTTGAAATAAATTCCCTTATTCTCCAGGTGGGTGCCTGATTGCTGAACTTGAAATGTATTCCTTTGTTCTCCAGGTGGGCACCTAATTGCTGACTTGAAATGTATTCCCTTGTTCTCCAGGTAGGCGCCTGATTACTGAACTTAAAACGTATTCCCTTGTTCTCCAGGTGGGCACCTGATTTCAAACGTATTCCCTTGGTGGCTGGGCGCATCATGTTGCCAAATATTACTAAAAATTTGAAAGCTAAAACCTGAATTTTACTTCCCTTGTTCTCCCGGTGGGCACCTGACTGCTGAACTTGAAATGTATTCCCTTGTTCTCCACTTGAAATGTATTCCCTTGTTCTCCAGGTGGATGCCTGATTGCTGACTCAAGAGGAGAAAGTAAACAAAACAAAAGGAACAGAGTAGAGGACAATGAAAAGAGGTAATTCCTAACAACAAAACTACAAAGTAGAAACCTATCGGATGTGGATACAAACTTTAATGACCATGACATGCACCTGCGGCCTATTCTGTTAAGAAAATCTGATGTTCAGCTCTAGTCGTACCCTTTTCACCGTGAATGGGCTTCAATGCTCTGCTTATCCAATCTGATTCATAATCCTTATTCGACTTGTAGTGCCCGAAGGGTGTTTACCACCAAGCCTCTCTCATTTTGGTCATTTTCTCAACTTACCATCGCCTTATGGTGCCCGTAAGGGTTTTCACCAATAAGACTCTCTCATTTTGATTTCTCTCAGCTTTCATCGCCTTATAGTGCCCGTGAGGGTTTTTAACAATACGACCCACTCATTTTTATCATTTTTCTTCTTGTACCGGAGTGTTGCCCATGACATGAATCTCTTTTACTTGCTCGTCTTGGCACTTCTTGAAGACTGATCGCGAGGTCTTTCTTTGAACCGTAACACAGGCTTTTGGATGGGGTTAAAAAGAAGGGTATCAAAGGCTCAAAACAATTCAACATGGGTTCAAAATTACAACTTTTGGAATCAGATTTCTTATAACAACCACAACTTCTACCCCAGTTTCTTTCTTGGGGGACTTTTGGATTTTTGTTTTAGTGTGACTGAACCTCAGAGAGAGGCTGCATACGTACCCTTTCGGGATCAAGTCAAACGTAGTTCATGTCATATGAATTGCTTTGTTGTTGTGATTTCTCTTTTATTTTCTTCCTCTTTCTCTTCTTTTTATTTTCTTTCTTCCTTTTCTCTTTTGTTGTTTTGTTATTTTTGTTGTTTTTTTTTTCTTCTCTTTTCTTTTTCTCATTTTTTCATTCTTTTCTTTACTCTTTTTCCTTTACTTATCTTCCACGCTTATGTTTCTGATCTTTGCTACTGATTCTGAAAAAGGGGGTATGAAAGAAAATAACTAAGGCTTAAAGGGGGTAATAAAGGATAAAATGTTTGGATAGCAGAACAAAATGCCTTCATCATTCCAATCTCCAAAACATGGCAAGTGCGAACTACACAAATTGAGGAAAACATATGTAATATCTTTTGATCGCACCAGAATTAATAACCATATCCACACATTTGCCTCCTGCATTTGTCAATTACCTAGCGCCATTGGACAACAACCTCGGTACCATGAATGGCCCCAGTAAACTTGGGGCAAACCTGCCTCTGGATTCAAACCGATACGGCTTGATGCATTTCAACAGTATTTCTGTATGTTATATCTGCCCCAGTTTCACACAATTTGGGCTCGAAGTGATCTCAAAATGCCCTTACTTATTTCCCTCAAATATTCCTATCATCTTCAACATTGTTTCATTGCTTCATTACTAAACTGACTTTTAAAAACCAGGATGAGAATTATGCGTGCATGTCATGTCACTAGAACCAGCATGAAAAGAACTGTAAAAAGAGAAGAGAACTAAACAAAATGACTAGAAATTGCAGGAAATAGCGAATTGCATTAGACTGACGGTGAAAGGATTTAAATAACAAAACAAGCAAACTAGACTAGGGCGACAACCCTTGAACAAACCTGGACAGCACTAAACAAGCTACTACGACTAAAATAGGCAAAATGAAAAGATAGAAGGGTTTGAATCACAAGACAATATCCCGATAACAACCCTAAAATAACCCAGACAACAGAAATGACAACAAAATAAACCACCAAACTCCAACCCGGCTGGCCAGGAAATGAGTGTCCTTCCAATCACCAAAAGTCGACATCTTAGCCACTGAATTGCACATCAAAATTGTTGGGACCTTCACCAATTTCAATAACATCGACTTCATTCAACAACTTTCCAAGAGGATTCTCATACTCCCTATCACCATAGATCTTCCCCGCAAAAGTGCATCATTATGTGCAGGTAAAGGATTCCGTGCAATGTCCTGGGTGGCATTGTCCTGTACCACAATTATCCTTTCCTGAATCATTCTTTCTATCTCTCTTCTCAGATCACGACAACTTTCGACATTGTGCCCCTAGGTATTGGAATGGTATTCACACCTTTTAGAAGGGTCAAAACGTATTGCACGGTTGTCCACATGATTTGGAGGAATAGGTACAATCAGGTTATAATGCTTTAGTTTCTCAAACAAGTTTGCATATGACTCTCCCAGGGTGAAAGTTTTCTGCTTCTGTGTCCTCTCTTGATTGAAATTTTGGCTGGCCTGAAAACCTGCTACAGGGGGATTCTTGTAGGCTCTTGGAGGTGGGTAGGTGCTTTGAGTTGGGTAAGCATTTTGTATGGTGGGTGTGCACCATTGTGCATGGGTAGGAGGTGGGGGGTTATGTTTAGGCATGTGGATAGAGAAGTGGGGATCATGGGGTGGGTAATAGTGCTTTAGTGGGCTATATGGAGTGTGGGGGTAGGTTTGGGGATGGGGTTGAGGTTGGTTGTAATATGGTGATGGGCCTCTGGACCAAGCTCTTGATTCAACTACTGCAACATCTTCTTTCTTTTTCTTTCCCAGTACCCCTCCAGTGCCACTCTGGATAGCCTGGGTAGTTGCCTTGATTGTCTAATAGCTCATGATTTTGTTGGATTTAAGCCCCTACTCCACCATACTTCCCATTTTTACTACCTCATTGAAAGATTTTCCCACTGCCGACACCAAGTGACCATAGTAGGTGGGCTCCAAAACCTGCAAGAAGTAATCAACCATCTCGCTTTCTTTCATTAGAGGATCAACTCATTCCACTTTCTCTATCCACCGGAAACCGTACTCTCTGAAGCTTTCCATGGGCTTTTCTAATTTTTTGTCAGCGACAGACGGTCTGGGACAATTTTGAGATTATACTAAAAGTGACATGCAAACGCCTAGGCCGGATCGTCCCAAGTATACCATCGAGCATGATCCTGTCGAGTGTACTATTCCAAAGCCACGCCACTTAGACTTTGACTGAAATATGCCATCAATAGATCGTCTCTTCCCCCAGGTCCTCTCATTTTGCTGCAGAAACCCCTTAGATGTGCCACCGGATCATCGTGTCTGTCATATAAATCAAACTTGGGTAACCTGAATCCTGCTTGTAACTGGACATCAGGAAACAAGTACAATTCCTTGTATGCCATACTTACTTGACCCCCGAGACCCTACATATTTCTTAATGACTGCTCCAAGCTCTTAACATTTCGAATCATTTCCTCCTACTCATGGTTCTTGGGATGCTTCTCTGTTTCAGCAGGAGCCTTAAAAGGAGGAGCGTGAGAGTACGGACTCGAGACTTTGAAAGTTGGTTTTGGAGCATAGTGTTGGGCATCGGGGACTTTGAACACAATCTCATTAGAGGATTGAGGAAAAATAGCTGGTGGAGGAGCTGCAAGAGCATGAGTGGCCAAAAGAGCGGTATATGAGGTGGTTTTGGCGGTTATAATGTGAAAAGGTTGTGGGGTGATATCAGCAACTGTGGGAATCTGGATTTGGGATAGCGGTGAGACAGTTGTAGGGTTTTCAGTGTAGTTAGTGGGGGATGAAGGTAGAGGATGCCCCCTGATCCAAGACTGATACATTTCTGCCATCTGTTGTTTCACTCTTTGGACCTCCTCTTTCAAATTAGACTCCAATTCCACAACCTCTCTTGACGGGCCAACAACTCTTGTGCCCAAGTTTTTGCTAGCCATGACTACCTTGCTCTTTTGACCTTGTGTTGTATGGAAGAGTTAGCTTAAGAACCACAAACCAACCACCTTTCTGTTATGAAGATATCAAAAGGAACAAAATGAGGTCATCACGTTAGCGTTAGGACATTTAGCAACAAAAATATCACATTGCATGCAATGCACCTAGCAACAATTAATGGTTCTAGAATGACTTCGAGGGTATGAAGGTCATATGGCATCATCCCAATTTCGCTCTTCCTGCTCTATTTCCTTCTTCGTTTTCATTTCTGACACCACTTGATTTTTCATTTCTCTCCCCCTCTTTTCTTCTGATTATTGCTCTTTTCTTTTCCTCCCATTTCTCATGTCTTGCAATTTCATTCTCTTTTTTTCTCTTTTATTTTCCTTGATTTTCCCCCCTTTTTTCTTTCCTTTTCTTTTAATAATTAAAAAATAATAATTCGATCGAACCCTATATAGGTTGCCTACGTATCATGACCCCGCATGAATTAGATTTTTACGTAGTTCTGGAAGATCGTGAATAAGGTAAACAGACTGACATTTTTTTCTTTTATTTTTTACCTTAATGACTACTATGATGAGAAAAAAGAAATAAAAGAGGCAAATCTCTTTTTTATTCTAGACTTAATGTTCTATGACTTATTCTAAACTCAAGCTTAACGGGAATTTTTTTCTTTTGAAACAAATACTCTATTAAGGAAAAATCCTAGAAGAGAAAAATATTTTTGACTCGTTTTGTTTTTTTATGTAAGGATATCTAAAACTAAACCAAAGAAAATCTATTTTGGATTTTCGTTTCATATCTTGAGGAAAATTTTCGAAACAAGAAATGAAGAAGATAAAAAGAATATTTTTGGATTTTAAAATTTTTAATTAATTAAGGGAGAAACTCTGAAAATAAACCAAAGAAAAAGTAAAAAAAAAATCCTATTATGTACAATGTCCTAAAGTTCTAGTAAAAATAAAATAAAATTTTTTTCATTAATTTTCAAAGAGGAACCTCAAACGAAAAAAATTTTGGCTTTTGGAATTAATATATTAAAGAAAACTTGTAAAGAGATACCCAAAGAGAAAAATCATATTTTTTGAATTTTTAGTTTTAGTATCCTAAAGGAAATATAAAAGCAATTTTTTTTTTTGAGTTCTAGATATGAATTTCTTAAGAATAGGGCTGTTCACAGTTTGACATAAAACCGATCCAAACCGAAAACCGAACCAAACCGATTAAGTAAACCAATATTTTTCTTTTTTTTTGGGATTGGTTTTGGTTTTAAATTTTAAAAACCGATAATATTTGGTTTGGTTTTGGTTCTATTATAAAAACCAAAAAAACCGAACCGAACCGATTAATTATATAAAAATATGAATAATTGTTCATATCTTTTCGTAAATAATTTTAAATACTTTATGCATTTTAATTATTATTTTGAATTTTGATTTATCCTACTTATATCTTAAAAGATTGCCTAAGCCCAAAAGAATAGGAATCAGCCAATTTTCTTTTCTTTAAGAGAATCTAATTCTCTAACCTACACGCATGCTTTTTCCTAATAAAAGAGTTAGAAAAAAAATCTACGACAAGAGTAAAGAAAGCAAACTCAAATTGCAAGACTATAGTAGCTAAAGCTTGAGAAAGAAAACTTTTAGTTTTTCTTGTTCATTTTTTTCGTATAAACGGGTAAATAAACTTTCAATTCCGAAATAAATATATAAAAAAGCATAAATTTAGTAAATTATTTTCAGATTGTTGTCTAGTGTTGTTTTACTATAATCGACTTATCATTAGCTTACTAGAAACCGAAAAATCGAACTGAACCAAACCACCAACAACAACCAAACCGATGGTTTGTATGTAATTTGGTTTGATTTTGGTTTTAAAATTTTAAAAACCGAATAAAGTGATTTGGTTTTGGTTTTAATCAAAAACCAGCCAAACCGAACCGTGAACGCCCCTACCTAAGAAACCCACCTCAAAGGAATTTTTTTTTTCATTTCTAAAGGAAACTTCTAACGGAAATATAAAACGCAAAATCTCTCCTTTTTTTTTTTGGATTTTTGATATTAACACTTTAAAGAAAACTTTTAAAAAGGTACTAAAGGAAAATTCTCTTCTTCTTTTTTGAATTTTTTGTCCTAACATGGTAAAGAAAATATAAAAATAATTTTTATTTTAAGTCCTAGATATTAATTTCCTAAAGGAAGAACCACCTAAAAATATTTTTTTTAATTTCTACAACTAGTATTCTAAAGAAAATTTATATTAGAAATATAAAATGCAACATCTTGCTTTTTTTTTTTTTGGATTTTTTAAATTATACCACACCCTGTCAAATATAAAATAAAAAATACAATAACAAAAGCTTGACATCACTATACAAAATTTAGAAAGTAAAAGACGACGTAGAAAAAATATACTAAAAATAAAAATAAAAGTAAATCTCCTTAAATGACTCCTGAATGTAGCGATCCTGGGGTATCTGTCATGCTCAAGCTTCGGTAAGTAAATTCACACATGTATGAGAAAACTTAACCAACATTATGTGAGACAATAACATTCCTTCCTAGACACATGCAAAACATGGTTGCCATTATTTTTCAAAATTAACTTATGTGGCTAAAAGTGCAAAATTTGGTTAAGACCCCACAAAGCCAAGAACCTAAGATTTATTAGGAAGACCGGACCCTATGTGGGTTGCCTACATATCACGCCCCGAGAGACGAGAATCAGGTTCGCGTAGTTCGGGCAAATTGGATATGGTTGGGAATTTAAAAAATAATTAATTTATAGAAAGCACATTTTTTTATTTTTTCTTGAAAAATGATGAAACATGCAAAACCTTTTTGGATTTGTTTTCCTTTTTTTTTTTTTTGATTTTCTAGAAATGATTGAAAAAGTGTAAAATCTTTTTTGAATTTTTCATGTATATATTTTTTGTCTTTTTCCTTAATAAAAATGTAACAAAAATAAAATTGGGCCCTACTTGCTTTATTTTCACACCTCACCTTCTTTTTTCCTTTTTCTTTTCTTTTTTCTCTTTTTTTTCCTTGTTTTTCTTCTTCTTTTTTTTTCATTTGCCATCAACTAACATTGGTCCACCAAATGACCCTTTTACCCTTGGATTAAATATTTTAATAAAGTAATTAAATAGGGCCACACAATTTGTGATTTTATTTGGCGTGACGCACCTCATTTTATTTTAAGGCCAGCCTAAAGGAGCTATTATTTTCTATTGGATTCGTCCTTAAAAGGCCTAATTAATTAGTTAACATTACCAGTAGACTATCAATTAAGGAATTCGGGCACCCAAACTCAAGTCCACACCTAAAAAAGAGAAAAACCTCTTAATTCAAATGTGCTACCTAGCTTGAGAAGCCCAAAATATGAAATCAAATTCACATTATATCAAGTCTATCAAAACAACCGGTCATTCTACCCTAGGACTTCCAAGTTGTAGAATTGGAATGATTTATTCAAACATTGTAATATGGAATCAAGTTCACATTGTATCAAGTCTATCAAAACAACCGGTCATTCTACCCTAGGACTCTTATAGCTGCTATAGCCATTGATTTTAAAAGAGTTTGCTGAAATAAGCATTTGAAACTGATAATAGGTGAATTTGACTATAATCACGCCCTAAATAATCACATTTTTATGTTGTTTTGATGATATAT
>MU726648.1:6419-43632 GCA_026770625.1 Nicotiana glauca | reverse complement strand
GGCGTATGCCCGGATTGGGTTTTGGATAACCCGGGAGCGTTTTGGCGTCTATTGTGGAAGTTAGCATTTTAGAAGGAATTTCTTAAGTTTGGCTTGAAGTGCATTTCAGTGTTATCGATGTTTGTTTGGGATTTCGAGTTTGGGAATAGCTCCATATGGTGATTCTGAAGTTGGGAGCGTGATCGGAAGTGAATTCGGAGGTCCGTAGGTCCTTTTGGAGCAATTTGGATAAAGTTAGAATTTGAAGGTTTTTGAGAAGTTTGACCGGAGGTTAACTTTTTGATATCGGGGTCGGAATCCAATTCCGAAAGTTGGAGTAGGTCTGTAATGTCAAATATGACTTGTGTGCAAAATTTAAGATCAATCGGACGTGATTTGATAGGTTTAAACATCAAAAATAGAAGTTGGAAGGTTCAAAGTTCATAAAGCTTGAATCAGGGTGTAATTCATGGTTTTAGCGTTGTTTGTTATGATTGGAGGCCTCGAGCAAGTCCGTAATGTGTTATGGGACTGGTTGGTGTGATCGGTTGGTGTCCCGGGGGCCTCTGGTGGATTCCGGGTGTTTAACGGATCGAATTTGGGTTAAAAACTGTTGCTGGTATCTGGTTTCCTTCTTCGCGAACGCGAAGCAAGTCTCGTGAACGCGAAGCGGAAAATGGGAGGCTTCAGGTTTTGGCCTTCGCGAACGCGAAGAGAAAGTCACAAACGCGGAGGGGTGGGCTGAGCTGCTACGCGAACACGAGGAGGGGATCGCGAACGCATAGAAGGAAAAGGTGGGCCTAGGGTCTTTGGCCTACGCGAACGCGAGGCCTAGCACGCGAACGTGAAGGTCTGGGTGACTGGCCTTCACGAACGCGAGCGGGAGACCGCGAACGCGGACGCGAAGAAGGGCGGACCTGGGCTGGGCAGAATGTTTAAAAATCGGGATTTGGGTTCATTTCACCCATTTTTCATAGCTTGGGGGCGATTTTTGGAGAGCTTCAAAGAGGGATTTCGTCATCTATGTTAAGATAAGTTATCCCCACCACTCTTGAGTTGAATATATCAATTATATACGGCGTTTAAGCTTGGAAATTAGAGTAAATATTGAGGTTTTGGTCGAAAACCTAGAAAACTATAATCTTGGATTTTAGCCACGATTTTGAGTATGAAATTAAGAGAAAGTTATGTATTTGAGTCCCTAAGGTCATGGGTAACCTTTATCTCTGAAAATTATGGATTTCGGGCATTTGGGTCCGAGGGCATTTTGGTCATTTCACTAAGAGGAGTTTAGAATTTGTATAATTTGAATTGTTAACAAGTATTTGAGCATGTTCTCATTAATTTGTCGTTAATTGGCTAGTTTTGGTGCATTGTACGTTGGTTCAAGCCTTCGGAAGAATGTAGGATGCCGGTTTTGAGTCTTCGGAGTGAGGTAAGTCTGCTTTCTAATCTTGTGAGGGGGAATTTACCCCATAGGTGAAATAATTGATTATGTGCTGCTATATGTGGAGGCTACATACGCACGAGGTGATAAGAGTCCGTGCGTAGCTACTATTATGCTTTTGTTCGGGTAGTTAAGACCATCAGCATGTTATACTTGAATTGGTTATGAACCTGCCGATGACTTGGATTGTTTAAATCACCTTGGATTAGTAAACGAATTTAAAAAAGAGATTAAACATCATTTCCTGAATCGTTAAACAGAGAATTGGTTTTATTTGGATAATTGTTCCCCGATAAAATTCTAATTGGCTATCTGAGCACGTATCTTATGTGTACCTGCATCGCATGGATTATTCGCGAGCAGGGTGATTATTTATTTTATGTTGACCGCGTCACATGGATGATTCGTGAGCGGGGTAATAGGTCACATTGAATTAATAAATGGATTTCTAAAAAGACTTAAGCTTTGTTTTTCTCAAATTATTAAAGAGAATTGGCCTTTCTTGGATAATTGCTCCATGTTGACTTCTTGACTGATTGTCTGTCTGTGTGTGTTTATTTTGGAACGGGCCGAACGCCTCGACAGATTAATAAATGCATCTATAGGCGCTTCGTCGACCCTCGGCAAGTGCACATTTATTTCTGTTGGATCGGGCCGTGGCCTCGGTATGATTTGCGCATGCTTATATTGCTACCTGGACTTATTTAAGTTGTTACATGCCTCACTATGGCTCGAGATCATATTGTTAATAATGAAAAGAAATCTTGGAAATTTCCTATGAAGGAATTATGTGTTTACTTGTTTCCTCTATCTGGAATAACATCACGTCTAAAAATATAAATTCACTATTTAATATGTATATTAAGGATAAATAACCATTGGACTATTAGAGAGTGTTAGAGTTGACCATCTCATCTCTACTCCTTCGGGATTAGGCGGGATACTTACTGAGTACACGTTGATTACGTACTCATACTACACTTCTGTGCATCTTTATTGCACAGGTATATATGTACCTCTAGCAGCCTATTGGGCGTAGCAGCATGGATGGCGCTGGGACTAGGTGGGCTGCATCATTTGAGGCGACCGTAGCTAGGGTAGTCCTTTCCAGTGTACTGTATTTACTTTCCGTCCACTGTATTCCGGGCGGATGTTGTATTTTATTTCTCTTATCAGTAGTTGCTCATGTACTTGTGACACCTGGTTTCTGGGATGGTTTTCAACGGATTTATACTAACTGTTAATATTTAAATTTGAATTCAAGTAGTGGACTTTTATTTATAAAAATGGAAGGAAAAAACCTTAGGTTTTCAAAAGTATTAAAAGAGGAATTAATTGATAATCTAGTTGGCTGGCCTGACAGAGGTGTCCGGCGCCACCACGACCCTTAGTGGATTTTGGGTCGTGGCAACATGGTATCAGAGCACTAGGTTCATGTCGGTCTCACGCGTCATAAGCAAGTCTAGTAGAGTCTCGCGGATAGGTACGAAGACGTCTGTACTTATCCTCGGGAGGCTACAGGGCTGTTAGGAGTACTTCTGTGACGATCCAAAGGGTCATCACTTGTTTCCTCATTTGTTCTATGCTTCTGAGGCCTTGAAAACCTCATTTTTACTTGCCTCGATTTGCATGCGCAGTCCAGGCGCGTAGCCGGAAAGCTTTTATGTTGAAATATGTGAAAAATTTGAAGAATTTTGATATTAATATGATTAAAGTTGACTTTGGTCAACATTTTGGGTAAACGGACCCGGATCCGAGATTGGACGGTCCCGGAAGGTCCATAGAAAGATATGGGAATCGGGCATGTGTCCGGAGTCGAATTCCGAGGTCTAGAGCCCGAGGAAAGAATTTTTCTATTAAATTGTTTTTCTGAAATTATTAAAGAAAAAGGAAACGAAAAATTGATTAAAAGACTGTGGTATCGGGCTCGTATTTTTGTTCCGACGCCCGATACAAGTCTTATATATTGATTAAGCGCTTTCTGTAAAATTTGGTTGAAATCGGATATCGTTTGACGTGTTTCGGACTTGAAAATGGAAAATTTGTGTTTTATGAAAAATTGAAAGAAATCATGTGTTTTGAGGCTTGATACTATGTAAATGATGTTATTTTGGCGATTTGATCGCACAAGTAAGTCCGTAGGATATTTTTGAGGTTGTCTGCATATTTGGTTTGGAGCCTCGAGGCCTCGGATGTGTTTTGGATAGGTGTCAGATTGCATTTCTCATTTTTGAAAAATCTGGTATTTTTGCTTCTGTGATCTTCGCAATTGCGAAGATGAGCCTCGCAATTGCGAGCTCGCAAATACGAGCTTTGAGGCGCAAAAGCGAAGCCTAGGGTCTGGGCATAAGGTCGCAAATGCTACCCATTTTCTCGCAAATGCGAAGGGCCTCCATCCTCGCCTGGAATGGCAAATGCGAACTTCTATAGCAAATGCGACGATCACAAATGCGAACAAAGTTCCGCAAATGCGAAGGTCGGGGAACTGAGTAGTGTTCGCAAATGCGAACAAAAATATCACAATTACCACGCTTGCATGGTTCGCAATTGCGAACCCAGGTTTGCATTTCCCATATCCGTAGCCCAGCAAATTTTATACTTAGCCGAATTTTCATCACTTTTCACTATTCTTTCAAAACCCAAACACCATAAGCAATTTTTCAAGAGCAAACTTCATCCCAAATCACTTGTAAGTTGATTTTTACTCAATTCTTTCAATCTTTAACATCATTAAACATGTTTTCCACTTGAAATCAAAGATGTACATACGTGAAAATTGGGGTTTTGGGTAGAACCTAGATTTTCTATAAATTGGGGAGTTGGACCTCGATTTGAGGTCCTATTTCAAAACAAATTATATATTTGAGTTTGTGGGGGAATGGGTAATTTGGTTTTGGTTCAAACCTTGGATTTTGACCATGTGGGCCCGGTGGCGATTTTGAAAATTTTGGGAAAAACTTGGGAAATTCATTCTTATGCATTCAAATTGATTCATATAGTGTTTATTAAAGTACTTAAGCAATTTATGATTAGATTCGAGCAAATTGGAGGTGGAACCACGTGGTAAGTCGATAGTTGAGGATTAAGTGGATTTCAAGGCTTTGAGGTAAGTATTTGGCTTAACCCTAGCTTGAGGGAATAGGAGTTGAGTCTTGTTGCTAATTGCTATGTGATCGAGTACGATGTATAGGCATAGTGACGAGTATCTATACATTGGTGTCTAGCATGACCATGAGTCCTTATAGTGCGATTATCATGAATTGGTTGTGAATTTCATATCTATTGGAGGATTTCTATATGTCGTGAATAACATGTGAACGGTGATATGATTATTTGATTCCTAGGAGCACTGGCTCGAATTATGATACGAATGTTGAAAGTATATGAAATGACTTAATTCTTTAGAGCGTTGGCTCAAAATGGTAGAGTAGATTATGAGGTAAGAAAAGTAAGAAAGAGAAAGCGTTGTTGATTATTCCCTTGCCGGGACGTTTGGTTGCACTTGTTTGGTTTCTTTCCCTTGCCGGGATTTTGTCAAATCTTTGCTTATTTTTATGCTCCTTAATTATGCAGTTGTTTGGGAAGTCAGACTGTTAAATGACATTGAGGATCGCGTTGCGCGCCGCAATAATGATATTGAGGATCGAGTTGCACGCCGCAACAATGATATATGAGGGTCGGGTTGCGTGCCGCAACAATGATATGGGTTAGGTTGCACACCGCAATAGTGGTATTTGTGGATCGGGTTGCACGCCACAACGATGGTAATTACGGACCGGGTTCCACGCCGCAATAGTTGTTGATACCAAATGTTTATATCGAGTCTTGATTTCCTTGTTCATTGTGAATCTAAGCTGCTTTAGTTTGTTACTTGGGCTTCACTTTTACTGTTGTCAACTCCCTATAGCATGTTTCCCCCTCCCCTATTGTTAGTTGTTTGGTATTACATTTCCGTTGTATATTTATAACTGCACAGGTTTACGTGGTGTCCAGTCTAGCCTCGTCACTACTTCGCCGGGGTTAGGCTAGACACTTACCAGCACATGGGGTCGGTTGTGCTGATGCTACACTTCTGTGCATTTTTGCAGAGGTCCAGGTTTTGAGGAGCAGCAGCAGCATTAGTGCGGGAGCATGCTTTCATTTTTACGAGGCCGAGGTAGCCTTGCAGGCGTCTGCAGGCCCGACGTCGCCTCCTTATGTTCTCCTTTAGACTGTTTCCTCCTTGTTTTCGAGACAAACAGCTTATGTGTTTCTTCCAGACCTTTGTATTTAGTATATTCTTAGTAGTTCTTGAGTAATGTGACACTAAATCTTAGGTAGATGCTATTATTGACTGTTTTGTATTTTGATTCGTATTTATAAATCAGACTTCCGCTATTGTTCTTATCAAATTTCATGTTCTATATTGATGCTATGAACTGTTAAAATAATTTTTTAGTGATGGAAAGGTAATTGAGTAGGCTTGCCTAGCTACCACAAGTAGGCGCCATCACGATCCCGATAGTGGAAAATCCGGGTCGTGACAAGTTGGTATCAAAGCACTAGGTTACATAGGTCTCACAACTCATGGACAAACTTAGTAGAGTCTGAGGGGTCGGTACGGAGATATCTGTACTCGCTCCATAGGAGCTAGTGAGTTAAGAAAAATCTCTCATTTGTTCTTTCTTGTTGTGCGATTTGGTTTCTCAATGCTGATTGAATTTCTACTCTCTTCTTTCGCAGATGGCGAGAACACGTGCTTCCTCATCCACCGATCAGCAGTCCGAGCCTCAGGCAGCTCCCGCTAGGGGTAGAGGACGTGGCCATGCTAGGGTCCGAGGTAGGGGTAGAGCCCAGCCACCAGTAGCAGCACCAATGGCGGAGCCTCAGGTTGACCTTGGAGAGGAGGTTCCGGCCCCAGCCCAGACAATTTCGGTGGGCCCTGCTTAGGTCCCTAAGGGGTTTATTGCTACCCTAGTTATTCAGGACGCCTTGGTCCGATTGGTTGGCCTCATGGAGAGTGTCACCCGAGCAGGATTGCTTCCTGTAGCACCAGCCACTTCCCAGGCTGGAGGAGGAGCCCAGACTCCTGTTGCACGTACACCGGAGCAGGCAGTTCAGCCGGGGGTAGTTGCACAGGCCGGTGATGGAGCGACTATGTCTGCAGATGCTTTGTGGAGGCTGGACAGGTTCACCAAGCTCTTCACTGCTACATTCAGCGGAGCTTCTTTTGAGGACCCCCAGGATTTCTTATATAGCTGCCACAATGTTCTTCGGAACATGGGCATTGTGGAGTCCAATGGAGTTGATTTTTCAGCTTTTCGTCTATTTGGATCCGCCAAGACTTGGTGGAGGGATTACTGTTTAGCCAGACCAGCAGGGTCGCCGCCTTTGACTTGGGATCAGTTTTCAGATTTGTTTCTAGAAAAGTTCCTTCCCGTTACTCAGAGGGATTCTTATCGGAGGCAGTTTGAGCGCCTCCAGCAGGGGTCTATGACGGTCACACTGTATGAGACCCGGTTTATTGATCTAGCCCGCCATGCCCTCGTCATACTCCCCATTGAGAGGGAGAGGGTGAGGAGATTTATTGATGGTTTGATTCAGCCTATTCGTCTTTAGATGGACAGAGAGGCGGGTAGTAACATTACTTTACAGAAGGCGGCCAATGTGGCCCGGAGGATCGAGATGGTTCTGCCACAGGGGGTGGTCATAGGGCAGATAAGAGACCTCGTCACTCAGGTCGATTCAGTGGTGCCTCATCTGGAGGCAGGGATTGTTATGATAGTGGTCAGCCTTCCAGGCCCTTACAGTCATCCCTCCAGGTTTCGCAGGGTGCCCTAGGTGATCGTAGTTTTCATGGGCATTATTTCGATCAGCAGTCACTTAATACACTGCCAGCTCCCATCAGTGCACCGCCTATTCAAAGTTTTCGTGAAGGTCATTCGGGTCGTCAGGGCTAGTCTCATCGTACGGAGGGATGTTATGAGTGTGGTGAGTATGGTCACATTAGGAGAGCTTGCCCGAGATTGAGGGGTACACAGTCGCAGCAACAGGGTCCTCGCCCCATGATTCAGGCATCAGGTGACCCACAGCCTGCGCAGCCAGCCAGGGGCCGGGGTAGGGATCATAGAGGTGGAGGTCGAGACCGTAGAGGTGGAGGTCGGACCGCCAGAGGTAGGGGTCAGCCGGTGGCCGATCGTCCCAAAGACGTGGTTCAGGGAGGTGGGGCTGAGCCCCAGTTTTATGCTTTGCCAGCTAGCCCAGAGGCCAAGTAGTCAGATGTCGTTATTATAGGTACTATTCTGGTTTGTGATAGAGCTGCGTCAGTGCTATTTGACCCTGGGTCTACATATTTATATGTGTCGTCTTATTTTGCACCCTGCCTTGCTATGTCTAGTTATGCTTTGGACATTCCTGTTTATGTATCTACACCGGTGGGTGACTCCATAGTAGTCGACTAGGTGCATCGTTCCTGTGTGGTTGTGTTTGAGGGTCTTGAGACCCGTGTTGATTTATTGCTTTTAGATATGGTAGATTTCGACGTCATATTAGGGATGGATTTGTTGTCCCCGTATTATGCTATCTTGTATTGTCACGCCATGACCGTGACCTTGGCTTTTCCAGAATTGCCTCGACTAGAGTGGAAAGGGACCTCAGGTCATGCCACCCGCAGTGTTATTTCATATGTTAAGGCTCGACGCATGGTCGAGAAGGGGTTTTTAGCTTATCTGGCATATGTTCGCGACTCTTGCGCAGAGGTTCCTTCTATTGACTCTATTCATGTTGTTCAAGAGTTCCCCGAGGTCTTCCCTTCAGACCTGCCGGGTATGCCGCCCGACAGGGATATTGATTTCTGCATTGATCTAGCTCCGGGCACGCAACCCATTTCTATTCCGCCGTATCGTATGGCCCCGCCAGAATTGAAGGAGTTAAAGGACCAGTTGCAGGATTTACTAGAGAAGGTTTTATCAGGCGTAGTGTTTCTCCTTGGGGTGCGCCGGTGTTATTTGTGAAGAAGAAGGATGGTTCGATACGGATGTGTATTGATTACCGGCAATTAAACAAAGTGACGATAAAGAACAAGTACCCACTGCCGAGGATTGATGATTTGTTTGACCAGCTTCAGGGAGCAAGGGTGTTTTCAAATATAGACTTGAGATCTAGCTACCATCAGCTGAGGATTAGGGCGTCTGATGTCCCTAAGATAGCATTTCGCACTCGGTATGGGCATTATCAGTTTTTGGTCATATAATTCGGATTGACCAATGCTCCAGCTGCATTTATGGAGTTGATGAACTGAGTGTTCAGGCCATATCTAGACTTATTCATGATAGTCTTTATTGATGATATTTTGGTGTACTCCCGCAGCCAGAAAAAGCACGAGCAGCACCTCAGAGTGGTTCTTCAGACTTTGAAGAATAGTCAATTATATGCTAAGTTTTGAAGTGCTCTGGTTGAGTTCGGTTGCATTTCTGGGTCATATTGTATCAATAAAGGGTATTCAGGTGGACCCGAAGAAGATTGATGCAGTCAAGAATTGGCCTCGACCAGCTTCAGTGACTGAGATTCAGAGTTTCTTGGGGTTAGCAAGTTATTACTGACGGTTCATAGAGGGATTTTCTTCTATTGCAGCCCTGATGACCAGATTGACCCAGAAGGGTGCCCAGTTTAGATGGTTAGATGAGTGTGAGGCGAGCTTTTAGAAGCTCAAGACAGCTCTGACTACGGCACCGGTATTGGTCTTGCCCACAGGTTCAGGGCCTTACACAATCTATTGTGATGCTTCCCGTATTGGGCTTAGAGCAGTATTGATGCATGATAGCAAAGTCATTGCCTATGCTTCGAGACAGTTGAAGATCTACAATAAGAATTATCCGGTTCATGATCTAGAGTTGGCAGTTGTTGTTCATGCTTTAAAAAATTGGAGGCATTATCTATATGGCGTGATGTGTGAGGTGTACACGGATCACAAGAGCCTTCACTACTTGTTCAAGCCGAAGGAGTTGAATGTGAGGCAGCGAAGGTGGTTAGAGTTGTTGAAAGATTATGATGTTACTATCTTGTATCACCCGGGTAAGGCTAATGTGGTGGCCGATGCATTGAGTAGGAAGTCCTCCAGCATGGGTAGTCTTGCTTATATCTCGGTCAGCCAGAGACTGCTTGCTTTAGATGTTCAGGCTTTGGCCAATCGACTGGTGAGATTAGATATTTCTGAGCCTAGCCGAGTGTTAGCTTGCACGGTTGCTCGTTCTTCTCTATTGGAGTGTATCCATGACCGACAGTTTGATGATCCCCATTTGTGTGTCCTGAGAGACACGGTGCAGCGTGGAGGTGCCACGAAGATGACCTTAGATGATGACGGTGTTTTGAGATTGCAAGGGCGAGTTTGTGTGCCCAATGTTGATGGGATTTGAGAGTTGATCTTAGCGGAGGCCCATAGTACTCGGTATTCTATTCACCCGGGCGCCGCGAAGATGTATCAGGACTTACGGCAGCATTATTGGTGGCGTAGGATGAAGAAGGATATTGTTTGGTATGTGGCTCGATGTTTGAACTGTCAACAGGTCAAGTATGAGCATCAGAGGCCCGGTGGTTTATTTTAGAGAATTGAGCTTCCCGAGTGGAAGTAGGAGAGGATTACCATGGATTTCATTACTGGACTTCCGTTAACTCGGAAGAGGTTTGATGCTATTTGGGTCATTATTGATAGGCTGACCAAGTCAGCGTATTTTATCCCAGTGGCAGTCTCCTATTCATCCGAGAGGCTAGCTGAGATTTATTTCTGGGAGATTGTTCGCCTTCATGGTGTGCCAGTATCCATCATTTTGGACCGGGGTACGCAGTTTACCTCGCGCTTTTGGAGAGCAATTCAGCAAGAGTTGGGCACCCATGTTCAGTTGAGCATAGCATTCCATCCTCATACGGACAGTCAGTCTGAGCGGACTATACGGATTTTTGAAGATATGCTTCGAGCTTGCGTCATTGATTTTGGAGGCTCGTGGGACCAGTTTTTGCCTCTAGCAGAGTTCGTCTACAATAACAGCTACCAGTCCAGCATTCAGATGGCCCCATATGAGGCGTTGTATGGTAGGAGATGTCGGTCTCCAGTAGGATGGTTTGAGCCGGGAGAGGCTCGGTTATTGGGTACAGACTTAGTTCAGGAGGCCTTAGATAAGTTCAGGATCATTCAGGAGAGGCTTCGTTCAGCTCAGTCTAGGCAGAAGAGTTATGCAGACCGTAAGGTCCGAGAAGTAGCTTTTATGGTTGGTGAGTAAGTATTGCTCCGGGTGTCGCCTATGAAAGGCGTGATAAGGTTCGAAAAGAAGGGAAAGCTTAGCCCTAGGTACATTGGTCCATTTGAGATTCTTGATCGAGTAGGAGATGTGGCTTATAGTATTGCATTGCCACCTAGCTTATCTGCCGTGCATCCAGTTTTTCATGTGTCTATGCTTCGGAGGTATCACAATGATCCTACCCAAGTGTTAGACTTCAACACTGTCTAGTTGGACAAGGATTTATCTTATGAGGAGGAGCCGGTAGCTATTCTAGACCGCCAGGTTCGTCAGTTGAGATCTAAGAGTTTTCCCTCTGTTCGTGTTTAGTGGAGAGGTCAGTCTCCTAAGGCCTCGACCTAGGATTCCGAGTCTGGTATGCGAAGCCGTTATCCATATCTGTTCCCCGACTCAGGTACTACTTTCTTTTGTCCGTTCGAGGATGAACGATTGTTTTAGAGGTGGAGGATGTGACGACCCAAAGGGTCATCACCTATTTCCTCATTTGTTCCGTGCTTCTGTGGCCATGAAAACCTCATTTTTACTTGCCTAGATTTGCGTGCGCAGTCCGAGCGCGTAGCCGAAAAGCTTTTATGCTGAAATATGTGAATTCTGTGAAAAAATTGAAGAATTTTGATATTAATATGATTAAAGTTGACTTTGGTCAACCTTTTAGGTAAACGGACACGGACCCGAGATTGGACGGTCCCGGAAGGTCCGTAGAAAAATATAGGACTCGGACATGTGCCCAGAGTCGAATTCCGAGGTCTAGAGCCCGAGGAAAGAATTTTTCTGTTAAGTTGTTTTTCTGAAATTATTAAGGAAAAAAATGAAAAATTGATTAAAAGACTGTGGTATCGGGCTTGTATTTTGGTTCCGACGCCCGGTACAAGTCTGATATATTTTTTAAGCGCTTTCTGTAAAATTTGGTTGAAATCGGACGTCGTTTGACGTGTTTCGGACTTGAAAATGGAAAATTTGTGTTTTATGGAAAATTAGAAGAAATCATGTGATTTGAGGCTTGATTCTATGTAAATGATGTTATTTTGGCGATTTGATCGCACGAGTAAGTCCGTAGGATGTTTTTGAGGTTGTGTGCATATTTGGTTTGGAGCCCCGAGGGCTCGGATGAGTTTTGGATAGGTGTCGGATTGCATTTCTCATTTTTGAAAAATCTGGTATTTGTGCTTCTGTAATCTTCGCAATTGCGAAGATGAGCCTCGCAATTGCGAGCTCGCAAATGCAAGCTTTGAGTCGCAAAAGCGAAGCCTGGGGTCTGGGCATAGGTTCGCAAATGCGACCCATTTTATTGCAAATGCGAAGGACCTCCATCCTCGCCTGGAATCGCAAATGCGAACTTCTATTGCAAATGCGACGATCGAAAATGCGAACAAAGTTCCGCAAATGTAAAGGTCGGGGAACTGAGCAGTGTTCGTAAATGCTAACAAAAATATCGTAATTCCCACGCCTGCATGGTTCGCAATTGCCAACCCAGGTTCGCATTTCCCATATCCGTAGCCCAGCAAATTTTATACTTAGCCGAATTTTCATCACTTTTCACCATTCTTTCAAAACCCAAACACCATAAGCGATTTTTCAAGAGCAAACTTCATCCCAAATCACTTGTAAGTTTATTTTTACTCAATTCTTTTAATCTTTAACATCATTAAACATGTTTTCCACTTGAAATAAAAGATTTACATAGGTGAAAATTGGGGTTTTGGGTAGAACCTAGGTTTTCTATAAATTGGGGAGTTGGACCTCGATTTGAGGTCCGATTTCAAAACAAATTATATATTTGAGTTCATGGGGGAATGAGTAACCGGGTTTTGGTTCAAACCTCGGGTTTTGACCACGTGGGCCTGGGGGCGATTTTGGAAATTTTGGGAAAAACATGGGAAATTCATTCTTATGCATTCAAATTGATTCATATAGTGTTTATTAAAGTAATTGAGCAATTTGTGATTAGATTCGAGCGAATTGGAGGTGGAACCGCGAGGTAAAGCGATAGTTGAGGATTAAGTGGATTTCAAGGCTTTGAGGTAAGTGTTTGGTTTAACCCTAGCTTGAGGGAATAGAAGTTGAGTCTTGTTGCTAATTGCTATGTGATCGAGTATGATGTATAGGCATGGTGACAAGTATCTAAACATTGGTGTCTAGAATGACCGTGAGTCCTTATAATGCGATTATCATGAATTGATTGTGAATTTCATATCTATTGGAGGATTTCTATATGTCGTGAATAACATGTGAACGGTGATATGATTATTTGATTCCTAGGAGAATTGGCTCGAATTATGATACGAATTTTGAAAGCATATGAAATGACTTGACTCTTTGGAGCGTTGGCTCAAAATGGTAGAGTGGATTATGAGGTAAGAAAAGTAAGAAAGAGAAAGCGTAGTTGAATATTCCCTTGCCGATACGTTTGGTTGCACTCGTTGGTTTCTTTCCCTTGCCGGAATTTTGTCAAATATTTGCTTATTTTTATGACCCTTAATTGTGACTGTTGATTGGGAAGTCAGACTGTTAAAAGACATTGAGGATCAAGCTGCGTGCCGCAACAATGATATTGAGGATCGGGTTGCACGCCGCGACAATGATATATGACGGTTGGGTTGCGCGCTGCAACAATGATACAAGAACAATGATATGGGTCGGGTTACACGCCGCAACAATGATATTTGTAGATCAATTTGCATGCCGCAACGATGGTAATTACGGACCAGGTTGCACGCCACAACAATTGTTGATACCAAGTATTTATATCGAGTATTGATTTCCTTGTTCATCGTGAATCTAAGCTGCTTTAGTTTCTTACTCGGGATTACTGTTACTGTTGTTAACTCCCCATTGCATGTTTTCCCCTCCCCTATTGTTAGTTGTTTGTTATTACGTTTCCGTTGTATATTTATAACTGCAAAGGTTTATGTGGTGTCCAGTCTAGCCTCGTCACTACTTCGCCGGGGTTAGGCTAGACACTTTCCAGCACATGGGGTCGGTTGTGCTGATGCTACACTTCTATGCATTTTTGCACAGGTCCAGGTTTTGAGGAGCAGCAACAGCATTAGTGCGGGAGCAGGCTTTCATTTTTACGAGACCGAGGTAGCATTGCAGGCGTCCGCAGGCCCGTCGTCTCTTCCTTATGTTCTCCTTTAGACTGTTGCCTCCTTGTTTTCGAGAAAAACAACTTATGTGTTTCTTTCAGACCTTTGTATTTAGTATATTCTTAGTAGTTTGTGAGTAATGTGACACCAAATCTTGGGTAGAGGCTATTATTGACTGTTCCGCGTTTGGATTCATATTTATTAATCAGACTTCCGCTATTGTTCTTATTAAATTTCATGTTCTATCTTGATGCTATGAACTGTTAAAATGATTGTTTAGTGATGGAAAGGTACTTGAGTAGGCTTGCCTAGCTACCATGAGTGGTGCAAGATGATTTTTCCCGATATTGTTGATTGGACTATTATAGTCGCATTACGGAGGGATATTATATTATTTCAGCTCAGTAACCGAACTTCTAAGAGCCTTGAGGCTAGGCACAGGTTGCCATGATGCTTATGAGCGATTATTCCTCAGTGTTGTTGTGATAGTAGGATATTTGCCCATATGTCGGGGCAGTGAATGAATTAGAGAGAGGTTTACTCAGCGTGTAATCAAGGGATTCAGTATTTTATTCCCGACAGGGGAAAAGACAGTCGAACTAAGAATGGTCAGGTGTGGGCTGGTGGAAGTAATGAGGCTTGGTATTTGCAAGCGTGGTTGAGCTTTCTTTTATGAGAGGGTATCGTGGTCCTGATTGAACGTACTATGTTGTTGGTGTTATAATCTGCTACAATTCGCCTTTATGGCAGGGTATTGTGAAATAATATTGGGGGTACAACTGTCAAATATCACATGATGCGGTGGTTTAAGATCGAATCAGAAATTCTAATGTTGACGGCTCGATAAAGATGACCTTTGGAAAGGTTTGAAGTTAGCAACAATGGTAGATTCAAGTGACACAAAGATAGATTTCATTTAAGGCAACAATTGAGCAGAAAAGTATGAGGAAGGACATGTGGGAAGTGTTAGGTAGTGTTTTAAATTTTTAAAGGCCAAGTATGAGAGGCAAGGTCGAGTGACCGATTAAGGAGGTGAGTTCTGCCAAAGTGGGAGAGTGGAGGGTGTTACATATGGGTTTGGTAGTAGGAAGACTGTGCGCCCTAAGGAGAGTTTGGATCAAATTGGGGATTTTTAATGATTGGTGACTGAAGCCTGCGGGTATGATGTGAAGTATGGGCTATTATGCGGCAGAAGATTGATATGGCGGAAAGGAGCTGCTTGAAATGGAGGAGGGTGCAACATAACCCTAAATTGGAAGGATGTTGCCGCACATTTAATTGATATCTGCGAGGAGTGAATGGACTTGTGCAACTGGAAGGTGAGCTCGGACTCAGGATGGGCTATTGGTGTCATAGTGAATGTACTCTGTGCAGAGGCATGTGAAGATGTCGGGAGGTGATTCTCCTAGGTGGGTTATTCCCCCGTGAGTAGATTAGTGGTCGCGTGATTGGTGAAGCTTCTGCGAGGAATTATATTGGTTGTTCAAGAAATAGGTCAGTCGTGCGAATATGGATGATGTCTCAGAATATGAAAGATGGGGATGTACAGGAAGATCCCGAGAGATTCTGATAATTGGTGGTGCGAGGTTAAGTCAATAAGAGGTAAAAAGGTCGGAAGAACTCAAGAATGGTGAAATGATGGCTTCAAGCCAAGTGGGAGAGTCCCACCGCTTATGATTGGGTTGTATGATTAACTACTTGCGTGATTTCTAGTTATTAGCATACTGATGGATTAATTCAGCTACGAGAAAGACCATAAGTAGTACATTGAGCGGAGGAATTATTAAGGATGTGCTATGGTTAGCCTTATGGGCTCATGTCCGGACTTGGAAAAAGGTTCAGGATTTATGCCTTGTATGGATACAAGTTTCAGAGAAAGCGATTTTCGCTAGGTGTTTCGCCGAGAAGGTATTCGTGTGTTATAAGATCTATGGAGTGAGTTATATTCAGGACCAAATCAGAGCAGGTGGCTCTCAATAATGGTCTTAGTGAATTCAGAAGTTAAATTGTGGTGCCCAATAAATTCGAACCTATAAGTACAGTTAAGAATCAAGCTTTGTAGCAGTTTATGAGAAGGGGCACAGAATAATCCGGGATGTTTGGCTTGTGGTGTAGCATTTGGGTATTATGAAATAGTTTGTGGGAATTGAGACAGCCTGGTCTCGTGATTCAAGGACACTCGGGGTGAGTGTAGATGGAGTATGTTATGTGTTGAATGGAGTTAGTATTATTTCCAAAGCAATGAAGGATAAATTGGAGGGAAAGGGATTGATTAGCCATAGTTTAATTTGGCATGTTGGGGTTGTGATCCATTCATTTAGCATGATCGAGTTATGCGTTTGATTTGTGGCGGTACGTGTGAGGTTTGTCGGCCGCCGTAATTGATAACATTCTAAACCATTCTACTGTTGTGGCTTGTTATGTGGAAGCAGATTCCGGAAGGGCTATGGTGGCTTGGGCCACTACTTGCAGAGTTGCATATTCCACGGTTATGGGAAATTACCTGTGTATTGCTATGAATCTCCTGAACTGAGTTAAGTGAAAAGTTTGTATATGATGAATTGTGAAAATGTTAATGATTTTGGAGTTATGATGAAAAATCGTGTTCTATCGTATATTGGCACGTTGGGTGCGGTGAGAGATATGGAAATTAGAAGTGAGGGTCAAGGTTGTAGTTCGGTGTTGACAAGGATGTCACGGGCTCGGATGAGCAAGTAAGGGGTTGAATGATTAGAGTAAATTGGTATTGTCCTCCGCGTCACCTGAGATCGATGTGTTGTGGAAGAGGTTCTGCATCATGGTTAAGGATTCTGGATCGCTTTTCAGCGTTAGTGCGTTAGATGATTTAGATGTGTGGACCCGTTATTTGTTTCGAAAGATTGTGAGAGCGTGTCCCACGGGAAGATTGTATAAGTGTCACATGTAGTCACTTGATTGGCTAAAGATTTAAACCAAGTATGAGGATTGTGGTAATATCATTAATTTGAGGATTTATGCCTGGAGGGCACTTTGTATATTGGGTTATGAACTGAGGAGGTTGCTCCGGTTATGATGGTTATTCTTACGTGATATGAGGCAAAAGGGAGTTGCAACGAACCTTTGAAAGGTCATTGGCCAAGTTGGTGCAATCAGAAATCGACTTGAGATTGATGGATTGATTTAGTTGTGAACATGGCTTTATATCAGGCCAGTTGTGTTCGTTTCGGCGAGCGTTCCCTATGGAGGAATAGTTGAGGTGTTATTTTGTCATCAGCTATTCCAGGTAATGATGTATTGCGTCGTATGAGTTATGAGATAGCTTAGTAAATTCTTATGTGTTGAGGTTCCGCATGGCGATGATGTTATGTGAGCAGAATGGCCCTTGTGATTCAGATCTTGTATCGCACCTCAGTTGTGCTTGAGTTTTGTAGCCTATAACGCTATGTGTTTTCTCAGGGATGGTATTATGCACTTAGCGTACTTGCAATCGAAATTCGATATTTTTATTGTAATGAGCAGATTTAGCTCGAAGTGCAATCTCCTTATGTGAGATGTATGTGTGAATCGGGTGGCACGCCGCCACAGGTATGTTATTTAGATCGGGTTGCGCGCCGCAATAGTGTGATGTCGAGTCTGGTCCTCTATATGTTATTTTTTTTGTGTGTTTCGCTTCCTATTTTCCAAGAAAAGCCCGTATTAGCGCGGGGGTTAGGTAATTCCTTCCAGAGTTCGATTTCCTATTTGTGTTGTGTTCGGATTGGTGGCCTATTGGCACATTGTGGCGTCATATGAGACTTGTGATCACATTCGGAGTGGCTTATTGCCTGAGCAGTTCGTACTGGGTAAGATGAGATTGTGGGATTTAGGATCAGTGCAATCTGATTATATGAAGTATATTAAGGAGCGAAGATCATTATTTGGTTCAGAATGTGGTAATGTTTGTTGCCAGAAGTATAGACTTGATGGTTGGTTGACTCGGCAGTTGATTATGAATTTCGGCATCTCATCCGTTGTGGCAGTATTTTAATAGTTAGAGTAAGACCTATGTAGGTCATGAGGTGCTATAGCAGCATCAGATTCGTGGAATTTCGATTAATTCAAATAGAAATGTTATTGTGGTCCTATGAGTAAAGTGATGCAAAGTGTGAATTCAGCGGAGTTATGCAATCATGTTTGAGTGCAGAGTATAGTGATTGATATGGTGATCGTATGTTGGAAACAGGCCTGGCATAGAATTTCGGATGTTGGAATTGGGCTCTAAGGCTTAATTGCTTCAATAAAAAGGGAGTATCTTCAGAACTTATCGAGATAATGTGCTCAACTGAGTTGTGATAGCACGGGAAGGTGCTTGAGGTGCTAAACAGTGATTTCAGACTACTCCAGTGTAGTTCTCAGCACGTTTGAGGACGAACTTATGTTTAAGTGGGAGAGAATGTAACGACCCGACCGGTTATTTTGAGCCCTAGCGTGTCGTTTAGCGGTCTGAGGCCATGAGCAGCTTCATTTCAGGTATTGTGACTTGTTCGCATGGTCGGAATTTAAATTCAGGAAGATCGGAGTTAAATTGAAATGAAAATTCTCATTTGAGAAGCTTAAAGTTGAAAGAATGAACTAGGATTGAAATTTTGAGTAAACGACCTCGGAATCAAGATCTGAAGGTTCCAATAGGTTCGTATGATGATTTCGGACTTGGGCATATGCCTGGATTGGGTTTTGGATAACCCGGGAGCGTTTTGGCACCTATTGTGGAAGTTAGCATTTTAGAAGGAATTTCTTACGTTTGGCTTGAAGTGCATTTCAGTGTTATCAATGTCCGTTTGGGATTCCGAGTTTGGGAATAGCTCCGTATGGTGGTTCTGGAGTTGGGAGCGCGATCGGAAGTGAATTCGGAGGTCTGTAGGTCCTTTTAGAGCAATTTGTCTAAAGTTAGAATTTGAAGGTTTTTGAGAAGTTTAACCGGAGGTTGAATTTTTGATATTGGTGTCGGAATCCAATTCCGAAAGTTGGAGTAGGTCTGTAATGTTAAATATGACTTGTGTGCAAAATTTGAGATCAATCGGACGTGATTTGATAGGTTTAAACATCGGAAATAGAAGTTGGAAGGTTCAAAGTTCATAAAGCTTGAATCGGGGTGTAATTTATGGTTTTAGCGTTGTTTGTTATGATTGGAGGCCTCGAGCAAGTCCGTAATGTGTTATAGGACTGGTTCGTGTGACTGGTTGGGGTCCTGGGGGCCTCAGGTGGATTCCGTGTGGTTAACGGATCGAATTTGGGTTAAAAACTGTTGCTGGTTGCTGGTATCTGGTTTCCTTCTTTGCGAACGCGAAGAGAAAAATGGGAGGCTTCAGGTTTTGGCCTTCACGAACGCGAAGAGGAAGTCGTGAACGCGGAGGGGCGGGCTGAGCTACTACGCGAACGCGAGAAGGGGATCGCGAACGCATAGAAGGAAAAGGTGGGCCTGGGGTCTTTAGCCTACGCGAACGCGAGGCCTTGTACGCGAACGCGAAGGTCTGGGTGACTATCCTTCACGAATGCGAGCGGGAGACCGCAAACGCAAAGAAGGGCGGACTTGGGCTGGGCAGAATGTTTAAAAATAGGGATTTGGGTTCATTTCGCCCATTTTTCATGGCTTGGGGCGATTTTTGGAGAGCTTCAAAGAGGGATTTAGTAATCTATGTTAAGGTAAGTTATCCCCACCACTCTTGAGTTGAATATATCATTATATATGGCTTTAAGCATGGAAATTAGAGTAAATATTGAGGTTTTGGTCGAAAACCTAGAAAACTATAATCTTGGATTTTAGCCACGATTTTGAGTATGGAATTAAGAGAAAGTTATGTATTTGAGTCCCTAAGGTCATGGGTAACCTTTATCTCTGAAAAATTATGGATTCCGAGCATGTGGGCCCGATGGCATTTTGGTCATTTCGCTAAGTGGAGTTGAGAATTTTTATAATTTGAATTGTTAACAAGTATTTGAGCATGTTCTCATTAGTTTGTCGTTAATTGGCCAGTTTTGGTGCATTGTACGTTGGTTCAAGCCTTCGGAAGAATGTAGGATGCCGGTTTTGAGTCTTCGGAGTGAGGTGAGTCTCCTTTCTCATCTTGTGAGGGGGAATTTACCCCATAGGTGAAATAATTGATTATGTGCTCCTATATATTGGGGCTACGTATGCATGAGGTGACGAGAGTCCGTGCGTAGCTACTATTATTCTTTTGTCCGGGTAGTTAGGACCCATCAGCATGTTATGCTTGAATTAGTTATGAACCTGTCGATGACTTGGATTGTTTAAATCACCTTGGATTAGTAAACGAATTTAAAAGAGATTAAACATAATTTCCTGAATTGTTAAACAGAAAATTGGTTTTATTTGGATAATTGTTCCCCGATAAAATTCTAATTGGCTATCGGAGCACGTATCTTATGTGTACCTGCATCGCATGGATGATTCGCGAGCAGGGTGATTGTTTATTTTATGTTGACCGCGTCACATGGATGATTCGCGAGCGGGATAATAGATCACATTGAATTAATAAATGGATTTCTAAAAAGACTTAAGCTTCGTTTTTCTCAAATTATTAAAGAGAATTGGGCTTTCTTGGATAATTGCTCCATGTTGACTTCTTGACTGATTGTCTGTCTGTGTGTGTTTATTTTGGAACGGGCCGAACGCCTTGGCAGATTAATAGATGCATCTATAGGCGCGCTGTCGACCCTCGGCAATGCACATTTATTTCTGTTGGATCGGACCGTCGCCTCGGTATGATTTGCGTATGCTTATATTGCTGCCTGGACTTATTTAAGTTGTTACATGCCTCACTATGGCTCGAGATCATATTGTTAATAATGAAAAGAAACCTTGGAAATTTCCTATGAAGGAATTATGTGTTTACTTGTTTCCTCTATCTGGATTAGCATCATGTCCAAAAATATAAATTCACTGTTTAATATGTATATTAAGGATAAATAACCATTGGACTATTAGAGAGTGTTAGAGTTGACCATCTCGTCTCTACTCCTTCTGTCACGACCTGGATTTTCCACCCTCGGGATTCGTGATGGCGCCTACTAATAGGATCTAGGCAAGCCAACCTTTATCTATCTCTTTCGTTATTAAAATTTCCTTCTTTTAACAATTTAACAATAATAATTAAATACAACGAAATAAATAAATTTAGCGGAAGACTTAATAGATAATACTAGATGTGACACTGTAATGCAAACACAAACGTCTACCCAAGAACTGGTGTCACAATGCTCACGAACTTCTAAGAATACTAAACACAACCGTTTGAAAAAATATAAAATTGTTTGTCTCGAATACATGAGATAACAGACTAAAAATAAGAATAGAGGAGACGCCGGGCCTTCGGACGCCTGCAAGGCTACCTCGGTGTCTCGCTGATCGAAATGCTAACACTTGCACTACTGCTGCTGCTGTCCAAAACCTATATCTGTGCAAAAGAGCACAGAGTGTAGTATCAGCACAACCGACCCCATGTGCTGGTAAGTGCGTAGCCTACCCCGGCGAAATAGTGACGAGGCTAGGACCATATACCCACATAAACCTGTGCAGTTTAAATATATATACAACAAGAAATGACAGGAAATAACATGCAATATTTGGGAAGGGGAAGACATACTCTGGGGTGGCAACAAAATATAATATCAGAAATAAACGAGAAATGGAATTAAAATCACTTTCAAGTTCAACTCATCTTGTTGCAGGCATGCAACCCGATCCCATTTCATTTCATATCTTGTGGTAGGCATACTACACGCTCCCATTTCAATTCATATCTTGTGGTAGGCGTACCACTCGCTCCCATTTCAATATCATTTGTGGTAGGCGTACCACTCGCTCCCATTTCAATATCATTTGTGGTAGGCGTACCACTCGCTCCCATTTCAATATCATTTTTAGTAGGCGTACCACTCGCTCCCATTTGTGCACATTATGTTACCGGCATGGAAACCAATAATGAATAATCAATATAATTTGTGGCAGGCGTACCACTCGCTCCCATTTCAATATCATTTGTGGTAGGCATACCACTCGCTCCCATTTCAATATACCTTGTGGTAGGCGCACCACTTGCTCCCATTTCAATTTATATCTTATGGTAGGCGTACCACTCGCTCCCATTTCAATTTATATCTTGTGGTAGGCGTACCACCCGCTCCCATTTCATTTTTAGCATAGTGTACAATATATTACCGGCAAAGAAAACCAATAATAAATAATCAAATATTATATTACCGGCAAAGGAAACCAATAATAAATAATCAAACATTATATTACCGGCAAAGGAAACAAATAACAATTAGTCACAATTTATTTCCGCTGAAGGAAACCAATACTCGGTGTCAAGATTCAACAAATAAGCCTTTCATAGATTTAAATAAGAATACGAAATTTATCAATTTAAGACCCACGGTCATGCTCGACACCGACGTATGTATGCTCATCACCATGCCCATACGTCGCACTTGACAAGTAGCAATTAATCAAATACGACTTTACTCCTATTCCCTCAAGCTAGGGTAGACCAAACACTTACCTCGCTTTGCTATCAATTCAAAATTTCTACAAGCCTTCGCCTCGCGAATTCGTCCGAAGCTTCAAATCTAGTTATAAACAATTCGATTTAGTCAATAAAAATTATAGGAATTAATTGCATATGAAATTCTACATTTTTCATTTAAAATCCAAAATTGCACTAAAATTCGCCAGTGCGGCCCACGTCTCGGAACCCGACAAAAATTATGGAATACGAAACCTCATCCTACCACGAGTCTAACCATACCTAAATTACTAAATTTTGATAACATTTCGACCTCAAATCCTCAAATTAAACCAAGAGGATTTTCAAGATTTTCCCAACTAAAATCACTAATTAAATGCCAAAACTAGTAATAGATTCGGGTAATCTAATCAAAATTAAGTTAAGAACACTTACCCCGTTATTTTCTCTGAAAATCTCCCAAAAATTGCGTCTTCCCGAGCTCCAATTTGACAAAAATGGATTCGGGTTTACTGTTCACATTCTTAGATATAAACATTCTGTCCAGAATTCGGGGTTACTATTCACGCATTTTTTTACTGTTCACGGGTACTGTACACGGTAATGTTCACATGTACTGTACACGGTACTGTTCACGGGGTACTGTACACGGTACTGTTTTTGCAATTTTACCAATTCCGAAATCACTCCAAGACACCTCCGAAACACTCCCGAGCCCTCAGGGCTCCTAACCAAACACATACACTAACTCAACAACATCCTACAAACTTAACTGTGCGATCAAATCACCAAAATAACATAAAAACAATGAATCAAGCCTTAAAATCCATGATTTCTTCCAAATTTCATAAGACTTCAAATTTTCCATTTTAAGCCCGAAACATGTCAAACGACATCCGTTTTCAACCAAACTTTACAGGAAGCGCTTAAATAGCATATAAGACCTGTACCGGGCATCAGAACCAAAATACAAGCCCGATACCATCACTTTTCAATCAAATTTCATTTTTATTTTACTTAAACATTTTCATAAAACAATTTCACAGAAAAATTCATTTCTCGGGCCTGGGACCTCGGAATTCGATTCCGGGCATACGCCCAAGTCCCATATTTTTCTAAGGACCTTCCGAGACCGCGAAATCACGGGTCCGGGTCCGTATACCAAAAATGTTGACCGAAGTCAAATTTACTCATTTTAATATCAAAACTTAACAAATTTTCACAGAATTTCATATTTGAGCTTCCAGCTACGCGTACGGACCGCGCTTGCAAATCAAGGCAATTATAAATGAGGTTTTCAAGGCCTCGGAAGCTCGGAATGAATAAGAAACAAGTGATGACCCTTTGGGTCGTCACATTCTCCACCTCTAAAACAACCGTTCGTCCTTGAACGGACATAAGAAGGAAGTACCTGAGTCAGGGAATAGATGGGGATAACGGCTCTGCATATCAACCTTGGACTCCTAAGTCGAAGCCTCAGGAGGCTGACCTCTCTATTGAACACGAACAGAGGGAAAATTCTTGGATCTCAACTGACGAACCTGCCTATCTAAAATAGCTACAGACTCTTCCTCATAAGACAAGTCTTTATCCAATTGGACAGTGCTGAAATCCAACACGTGGGCTGGATCACCGTGATATTTCTGGAGCATGGATACATGAAAAACTGGATGCACCGCTGATAAGCTAGGCGACAATGCAAGTTTATAAGCCACCTCTCCAACTCGCTCAAGAATCTCAAATGGGCCAATAGACCTAGGGCTAAGCTTGCCCTTCTTCCCAAATCTCATCATGCCCTTCATAGGCAACACCCGGAGCAATACTCGCTCCCCAACCATGAAAGCTATATCTCGAACCTTACGATCTGCATAGCTCTTTTGCCTGGACTGAGCTATACGAAGCCTATCCTAAATGATCTTGACCTTGTCCAAGGCTTCCTGAACAAAATCTGTACCCAACAACCGAGCCTCTCGCGGCTCAAACCATCCAACCGGAGACCGACACCGTCTACCATACAAAGCTTCAAAAGAAGCCATCTGAATACTCGATTGATAGCTATTATTATAGGCAAACTCTGCTAAAGGCAGGAACTGATCCCACGAACCTCCAAAGTCAATAACATAGGCTCGGAGCATATCCTCAAATATCTGAATAGTCCGCTCGGACTGTCCATCCATCTGAGGATGAAATGCTATGCTCAACTGCACTTGGGTGCCTAACTCTCGCTGAACTACTTTCCAGAAACGTGAGGTAAACTCCGTACCCTAGATATAAATTTCAGCTAACCTCTCAGATGAATAGGTGACTGCCACAGGAATGAAATGCGCTGACTTGGTCAGTCTATCAACAATGACCCAAACCGCATCAAACTTCTTCCGGGTCAACGAAAGTCCAACAACAAAGTCCATAGTGATTAGCTCCCATTTCCACTCGGGATGCTCAATTCTCTGAAATAGACCACCAGGCCTCTGATGCTCATAGTTAACATGTTGACAATTCAAACATCGTGCTACATATGCCACAATGTCCTTTTTTCATTCTACACCACCAATAATGTTGCCGCAAATCTTGATACATCTTTGTTGCACCGGGATGAATAGAATATAGGGAACTGCGGGCCTCCTCCAGAATCAATCCTCGAAGCCCATCAACATTTGGCACACAAATTCGCTTTGCAATCTTAAAACTCCATCAGCATCTAAGCTGACCTGCTTGGAACCTCCTCATTGGACCGTGTCTTTAAGGACACATAAATGAGGATCATCAAACTGTCGATCGTGGATACGCTCCAATAGTGAAGAACGAGCGACCATGCAAGCCTGTACTTGACTAGGCTCAAAAATATCCAATCTTACAAATCGGTTGGCTAAGGCCTAAACATCCAAAGCAAGCGGCCTCTGACTGACCGGAATATAAGCAAGACTGTCCACACTGGCTAACTTCTTGCTCAAAGCATCGGCCACCACATTTGCTTTTCCCGGGTGACATAAAATGGTGATATCATAATCCTTCAACAATTCCAACCACCTCCTCTGCCTCAAATTCAACTCCTTCTGTTTAAACAGGTACTGAAGACTTTTGTGATCAGTGAATACTTCACATGCCACGCCATACAAAATCTTCAATGCGTGAACAATATCTGCCAACTCCAAATCTTGCACTGGATAGTTCTTCTCATGGATCTTTAACTGCCTCGAAGCATAGGCAATGACCTTGCCATCCTGCATTACTACTGCACCAAGCCCAATACGCGAAGCATCACAATACACTGTATAAGGTCCCGAACCTGTGGGCAAAACCAATACCGGTGCTGTGGTCAAGGTTGACTTGAGCTTCTGGAAGCTCGCCTCACATCCATCTGACCATTCGAATTGGGCACCTTTCTGGGTCAATCTGGCCATCGGGGCCGCAATAGATGAAAATACCTTCACGAACCATCGATAATAACCTGGTAATCCCAAGAAACTCCAGATCTCTGTAGCTGATGTTGGTCTAGGCCAGTTCTTGACTGCCTTAATCTTCCTCGGATCAACCTAAATACTCTCTGTCGTTACAACATGACCCAGGAATGCAACTAAACTCAACCAGAGTTCACACTTTGAAAACTTGCATATAGTTGACTTTCTTTCAGAGTCTGAAGAGCCATCCTGACATGTTGCTCATGCTCCTACTAACTGCGGGAGTATATCAATATATCATCTTATTTCAAACCTCCACTTTACTCACAATGAGACATGGAGACCTCATAATTACTCACCCAAATTAATGAGTCACCTTTATCACCACCTCGGCGTCTGTCTCATAGGCTAAAACTCAACATTTACAACATAAAAATGGCTAAATATGAACAAAACATATACAAGAATTGTCAAATAAGCCTAACAGGCATGACTCCCATTTAAAATATTGTCATGACCCCAATCCCGGTCGTGATGGCGCCCAATACAATTGCTAGGCAAGCCCGGCCATATAACGCTCACAACTCAACCACACAACCCATTTCCAGTTTATAGTATTAAATTATCAAATAATATAGTTCCAACCAGTGATAGTAGACAGAAATAGTACGGAAATCATAACAACTACCAGTAAAACTCCCAAAGACCTGGGGTCATGAGTCTAGAGCCTCTAAGATAACAAAATAATAAATCCTCAGTAATACTGATGTTCAAAAATGCGGAAATGTAAAGGGATAGGGGAAGAGTCGAATCCTGCGAACGTCAGGCAGCTACCTCGACAACTCCTGAGAAGCTCTGAAAACAGCAAATAGCTCAACTATGCTCCCGAGACACCTGAATCTGCACACATGGTGCAGGGAGTAAAGTGAGTACTTCTAACTCAGTGGTAATAGACATATATAATGGCTGACAGTAAGAAATCCCGAAATATAACAATGCAAAGCTATAACCAATAATTCTACACATTTAATGATGGAACAACAACAGACAATAACAGGTAACACAGATAGATATCGATGCATGAATGCAATGCAATGCATATAACCGCTGTGGCGTACAACCCGATCCATTTGGTACCCGCGCTCACTGTGGGCGTTCAGACTCCGGAGGGGCTCCTACAGCCTAAGTGCAATATCATCATAGCATTTTCTGCGGCGTGCATCCCGATCCACACTCAGTCCAGATATATGCATGTAAGCCACACATGCACAGTCAAGTTTATCATTTTCAGTTCCAATTGTTAGGAATTATATATTAAGTGTTTAAAACTTTAGGAATTTACTAATCATTTCGAGACAGTGTTTAACTCAGGACTGATCTCATGAAATCATGCTAAGCATCATGGAAATAGTGATAATAATCCCTAAGGGATCCAAATAATCGGCACGCAGCCCAAATATGCTCATAGCAATCCAAGTAGGATGTTTACCAATCAATTTCTAGTCAATACACATTATGAACATCACTCGTACGGACTAAGCCATAGTCTTCCAATCACAAACGACCTCGCACTCACCATAGAGTACGTGTCTCGCCTCAATATAGCGTCACAGTGTGATATACCGGGGTTTCAAACCCTCAGGTCATCATCTACATCTATTACTCACCTCAAACCGGCCACAAGACTAGTCCGCTATGCCTTTTCCTCTCAAATCCACCTCCACGCACGTCGAATCTGGCCAAAACCACAACGAATACATTACAATAGGCTAAAGAAAAATAACCCAATCAAAAGAACTCGAAAAATACCAAAAATCTCGAAGTTGGCAAAACCCGAGCCCTAGGCCCACTTCTCGAAAAATTACAAAATTTACATCACTGGATTTCTCGTCTCGCCACGAGTCTATACATATCAAATTTACTAAAATCGAAGTTCAATTGCCCTTTCAAAACCCAATTTTAAACTCCCTTAAGTTCCAAGCCCTAACCTCCATTTTTACCCTCTAATTCCTCGAATTTTAGTGATTACTCTATGTTTTTACACCATAATAACATATTCCGAGTCTAATAATTCGTACCTGATGAAACCCCTTCGAATTCTATTCAAAATCGCCCAAGGAACCACCTAAATCGAAGTCCAAAATATTTCTCTTCTCTTTCAAGTTCGTGAACACTGTTCACTTTAATTCCAGTCGATTTCCGCTCCTGCGGTTAAATTACCGCACCTGCGGTCACCGCATCTGCGATCAAATGATCGCTTCTGCGATCTCACTTAAATTCCTAGGGACCGCTTCTGCAGTCTTAAACCGCATCTGCGGTTGCCTTTTCTGTGCTAAAAATGACCGCTTATGCGGTCTTCACTTAAATCCTCAAACCGCTTCTGCGGTCTTAAACCGCTCCTGCGGTTTCCGCTTTTGCGGAAAGCCTTTCGCTTCTGCGGAATATGCCAAGCCCTCAAAGGACCGCTTCTGCGACCTCCACGCCGCATATGTGGAACCGCTTCTGCGGCTTCTTTTTCCACAGATGTGGAAATACCAGAAGCTATAAAAACCAGATCTGCAACATGCTTCAAAATTCCCATTTAACCACCCGAAATCACACCGAGGCCCCTGGAACCTCAACCAAAGGCACCAACACATCCTACAACCTTATTCAAACTTGTTCCAATCCTCAAAACACGTCAAACAATGCTAAAACAATTAAATGATATCGAATTCAAGCCTAAGTTTCTTCAAAACTTCCGCAATACGCATTCGATCAAAAACCCGACCAAACGACGTCCGAATGACCTGAAAATTTGCAGACGTATCCAAAATCACCTAACGAAGCTACTGCAACTCTCGGAATTCCATTCCGATCCTCGGATCAAAATCTTACCTATCAACCAGAATTCGCCAAAATTCAAACTTCGCCAATTCAAGCCTAATTCTACACCGGACCTCCAAATTCAATTCTGATCGCACTCTTAAGTCAAAAATCATCCCCCGAAGCTAACCGAATCACCGGAACTCACATCCGAGCCCTCTAACTATATAGTCAACTTCCAGTTGACTTTTCCAAACAAGCTTCCTTCCAAGAGGCTAAGTGCCCCATTTCTAACAAGAATCAATCCAATTCTACCCGATCAACTCAAATACTGATATTGAAATATAGAGCAACATAATATGGGGGAAACGAGGTAGTAACTCACGTGACGACGGGCCGGGCTGTCACAAATATAGTACAAGACTTTTATTTTCATAAAAGGAGAATTTTAAACACATAAACTTTTCACCACCAGGACATTGTCCTTATATAACATCCACCACAGCTTGTAGGTCGGTTTAAAATATTTCATATTATATAATTATTTGAGGATGTCACCCTCACCTCTGAATCACAAGTATTTTCACATTGTACCAACTGAATATTTTCATTTCCTTTCTTTCTTCTTTTCAATAATTTCGTCAAAGAAAATGACAACATATAGCGAACCCTCATACCGATAGGGCGTATAATTGACAATTGAAATTAATTATCCTGAAATTACATCAAAACCCACTATAATAAGTAATAGAAAGTCACTCTTAGCCTCATAGATATTCTTATTGACCAACACATAATGAGAGGGATAGTTATCTCCGTATAATAGGCCAACGTGAGAATTCACATAAGTAGATTTGAGGATTACGAAGCTCACTCATGAGTGGAGCATATTAAGAGGACTCGCCTCAATTTTTTTCAAAACCAAATCAAATTAAGGAAAAATATTCTTTTTATAACAATCAGAATTGTACATGTGATGACACCATCTGGTGTAGTGACCTCAGCCATATCATAGAAATTATATAAACGGCTGGGCCTCCACCTCTAGGAGTCTCACCTCCACCTCTAACATCCTGACCCCTACCTCTGGCTGGTTATGTAAGCTGAGTATTGACTGCAATGGGGCACGTAGCCTGGGTGCTTTCATAAATTATATTTCTCCAACTACCACATTCAAAATAATTCCTTTGAGGCTCAGCTAACTTATTGAACCTGATGACACATTCGAACACTGTCATGGTAACCTGGCACAACCGTTCAGATCACATATACCACATATTGCAGAGAATTCGGGAGGTAAAATCCTTCAAAACGTTTCTTAAAATAGAGCTGAGTAGGTGGTGTTGCATTGGCCAGTCTGCCCTCTTCGTAGGCTTGCCACAAACAACGGCGACCAATTTCCTCATTTGCTATATATGCTGGCTTAACATTGCTGAGCTACTATTTTTATTCATATACTCTTCATTATTCTTTGGGGGTGATTCTTACCCCTATTTACGCACAACGATCACAAGGGTAAAACTCCATACACATAAATCTTGGCACAAACCACATAGTCGAGAAGGTCTTCTACCACTGTATTTCCTCCAAAGCACCCCAAATCCGCAACCATGAGTGCCACACTGAGTAGACCTTTTGTAAATTTAAATTTGTTTCCCTAACTCTCTTGATACTAAAGTGTTGGATTATTAAGGAGGCAAACTTACCACAAGTTCCAACCTTACCCCCTGTAAAGTACCAAGCCTTAAATATGTATAAATTATTGGGGAACCTTTCTGTACCATATATATACATTCCAAGCCAAAACTGACATAAGACATGAACATATGATCCATTCACTAATAGTGGAATTCCGTATTTGATGCTAAGTCAAAGTCACAACATCCGATAATCCACAATATTTGTTCTTTACAACTCAAATAAATCAACCAGACGTTAAGGTTCATTGAACCACCACACAATTCATTAGGTGATCTCTTGATACATTTGCATTTTCCGTTGGAACCACAACTGGTCTGGTAAATACATTATCTTTCCACTTCCTCTATTTGCCATTTGAAGAACAGCAAAATCAACCCTCTCGCTTTCGACTATTCTCACGTTCTGCAATACCTCATCGCAACGGTCAAGAAAATCTCGTGGGTCCTCAAAAGATGCACCGCTGAAGGTGGTAGCGAAGAGTTTGGTGAAACCTATCCGACCTCTGCAAAACTTCTGAAGGCGTAGTTGATCTATCACCGGCCTGTGCCGTTGTTCGACTGAAGAAGAGGTACGTGACTTCGCCATTCGTGGGAAGACAAGAATAGAAATTCAATTAGCTTTGAGAAACAGAACCGCACGACAAGAAAGAACAAATGTAAAACTTTTCCTAACTTCGTATCCTTTGGGGGATAAGTACAGACGTCTCCGTACCGATCCCTCATACTCTACTAAGTTTGTTCGTGAGTTGTGAGACCTATGTAACCTAGAGCTCTGATACCAACTATCACGACCCGAATTTCCCACCCTCGGGAGTCGTGATGGCACCTACTAATAGGAGCTAGGCAAGCCAACCTTTATCTATCTCTTTCGTTATCAAAATTTCCTTCTTTTAACAATTTAACAATAATAATTAAATACAGATTAGCGGAAGACTTAATAGATAATACTAGATGCGACACCGTAATGCAAACACAAACCTCTACCCAAGAACTGGTGTCACAATACTCACGAACTTCTAAGAATACTAAACACAACTGTTTGAAAAAATATAAAACTGTTTGTCTCGAATACACTAGATAACAGACTAAAAATAAGAATGGAGGAGATGCCGGGCCTGCGGACGCCTGCAAGGCTACCTCGGTGTCTCGCTGATCTAAATGCTAACACTTGCACTACTGCTGCTGCTGTCCAAAACCTGTATCTGTGCAAAAGAGCACAGAGTGTAGTATTAGCACAACCGATCCCATATGCTGGTAAGTGCCTAGCCTACCCCGGCGAAGTAGTGACGAAGCTAGGCCCAGACACCCATATAAACCTGTGCAGTTTAAATATATATACAACAAGAAATGACAGAAAATAACATGTAATATTTAGGAAGGGGAAGACATACTCTGGGGTGGCAACAAAATATAATATCAGAAATAAACGAGTAATGGAATCAAAATCACTTTCAAGTTCAACTCATCTTGCTGCAGGCACGCAACCCGATCCCATTTCATTTCATATCTTGTGGTAGGCGTACCCCCANCGGCATGGAAACCAATAACGAATAATCAATATAATTTGTGGTAGGCGTACCACTCGCTCCCATTTCAATATCATTTTTGGTAGGCGTACCACTCGCTCCCATTTCAATATACCTTGTGGTAGGCGCACCACTCGCTCCCATTTCAATTTATATCTTGTGGTAGGCGTACCACTTGCTCCCATTTCAATTTATATCTTGTGGTAGGCGTACCACCCGCTCCCATTTTATTTTTAGCATAATGTACAATATATTACCGGCAAAGGAAACAAATAACAATTAATCACAATTTATTTCCGCCAAAGGAAACCAATACTCGGTGTCAAGGTTAACAAATAAGTCTTTCATAGATTTAAATAAGAATACGAAATTTATCAAGTTAAGACCCGCGGTCATGCTCGACACCGACGTATGGATACTCATAACCATGCCCATATGTCGCACTCGACAAGTAGCAATTAATCAAATATGACCTAACTCATATTCCCTCAAGCTAGGGTAGACCAAACACTTACCTCGCTTTGCTACCAATTCAAAATTTCTACAAGCCTTCGCCTCGCAAATTCGTCCGAAGCTTCAAATATAGTTATAAACAATTCGATTCAGTTAATAAAAAATATAGTAATTAATTCCATATGAAATTCTATATTTTTCATTTAAAATCCAAAATTGCACTAAAATTTGCCCATGGGGCCCACATCTCGAAACCCGACAAAAATTACGGAATATGAAACCTCATCCAACCACGAGTCTAACCATACCAAAATTACTAAATTTCGATAACATTTCGACCCTCAAATCCTCAAATTAAACCAAGAGGATTTTCAAGATTTTTCCAACTAAAATCACCAATTAAATGCCAAAACTAGTAATAGATTCGGGTAATCTAATCAAAATTAAGTTAAGAACATTTACCCCGTTGTTTTCTCTTAAAATCTCCCGAAAATCGCGTATTCCCGAGCTCTAATTTGACAAAAATGGATTCGGGTTTACTGTTCACATTCTTAGATATAAACATTCTGTCCAGAATTCGGGGTTACTGTTCACGCATTTTTTACTATTTACGGTACTGTTCACATGTACTGTACACGGTACTATTCCCAGGGTACTGTACACGGTATTGTTCACGGGGTACTGCACACGGTACTATTTCTGCAATATTTTCTGCAATTTTACCAATTTCGAAATCACTCCGAGACACCTCGGAAACACTCTCGAGCCCTCGGGGCTCCTAACCAAACACCTACACTATCTTAACAACATCCTACAAACTTAACTGTGCGATCAAATCGCCAAAATAGTATAAAAACAACGAATTAAGCCTTAAAATCCATGATTTCTTCCAAATTTTATAAGACTTCAAATTTTCCATTTTAACCCCGAAACACGTCAAACGACATCCGTTTTCAACCAAACTTTACAGGAAGCGCTTAAACAGCATATAAGACCTGTACCCGGCATCAAAACCAAAATACAATCCCGATACCATCACTTTTCAGTCAAATTTCATATTCATTTTTCTTAAACATTTTCACAAAATAATTTCACAGAAAAATTCATTTCTCGTGCCTGGGACCTCGGAATTCGATTTCGGGCATACGCCCAAGTCCCATATTTTTCTATGGACCTTCCGAGACCGTCAAATCATGGGTCCGGGTTCATTTACCAAAAATATTGACCGAAGTCAAATTTACTCATTTTAGTATCAAAACTTATCAAATTTTCACATAATTTCATATTTGAGCTTCCAGCTACGCGTACGGACTGCGCATGCAAATCGATGCAATTATAAATAAGGTTTTCAAGGCCCCAGAAGCTCGGAATGAATAAGAAAATAAGTAATGTCCCTTTGGGTCGTCACACCTTCGGGATTAGGCGAGATACTTACTGAGTACACGTTGATTACGTACTTATACTACACTTCTGTGTATTTTTGTTGCACAGGTATATATATACCTCTAGTAGCCTATTGTGCATAGCAGCATGGATGACACTGGGACTAGGTGAGCTGCATCATTTGAGGCGACGGCAGCCAGGGTAGTCCTTTCCAGTGTACTGTATTTACTTTCCGTCCACTGTATTCCGGGAGAATGTTGTATTTTATTTCTCTTATCAGTAGTTACTCATGTACTTGTGACACCGGGTTTCTGGGATAATTTTCAACGGATTTGTACTAGTTGTTAATATTTAAATTTGAATTCAAGTAGTGGACTTTTATTTATAAAAATGAAAGGAAAAAACCTTAGGTTTTCAAAAGTATTAAAAGAGGAATTAATTGATAATCTAGTTGGCTGGCCTGACAGAGGTGTCCGGTGCTACCACGACCTTTAGTGGATTTTGGGTCGTGACATTAAATAAGTTAGTTATATTATCAATTGAAAAAGAATTATTAAAAAAAATCATATAAATTTTGTTAATAATTTTGTATCTCAAAAAATTAAATAAATTGATTTCAAATAAGTATTTATATAAGGCCTCTTGTTGAAGTTTGTGTTTTAGGCCTCTAAATTTATTGAGCCCACTGATATTTAGAAAAGAAAACAACAATTTAGTTTGATTATGCTCTATCAAATACTTAAAAACATAGGTATAAAAAATTTTGACAAATTAATTACATAATTATATCTCAAACAAGTTTATTCTGAGGTGATTTATAGCAAAAGTAATTAACCAAAAGACACGATTGACTACTTTGCATGCTTAGTAAATTGTTGAAGTTATTAGCATTTAGCCATTGTGTGTGAGTCATACACACCAAAGGCGAACCTATGCTCGGAAAAAAGGGGTCATCGAATCCGGTTAATTTCGACAAAAATTCTGAAATATAATGTATATATATTAAAAACAGTCATATATTTGGCTTGGAACTCTTCAAAAGTTTGAAGGGCCCACTGGTTGAGTAGTTCGCTCATATACTCCCGCCACCTTCAAATTCTAGGTCCGCCTTGGAATTACACGAAGTTATTACTTAAAAAAAGATCCATAAATTAAAAACGTAGATATTGAACTAAAGAATGCAGATGCCATGCTTGTTTTCATCACAATGGACAAACTTCATAGTTAATTGATTACTGGGATTGCACCCTGTCAAGTAAAAATATTTGCTACTGTAGTTTAATATATAGTTTCTATAAATACTCCCATTGGCTAAACAGAGAATTGCAGATCACTCAAATAGATTCCTCAATCTTTGCCCTTTAGGATCTCAGAAATACACATTTAATTACTATTTGAAAAAAACTTTCGATATTTGTAACGACCCGACCCGTCGTTACGAGAGTTACCGCTCCGTTTTCCCCGTTTTATGCTTCTATATGTTTCATTATATGTGTTTGGAGAATTTGAAGTAATTCGGATAGAGTTCGGTTAGAAATGAAACAATAAGTCTCTTTATGAGAAGGTTAGTTTGGAAAAGTCAACCGAATATTGACTTATGAGTTAGAAGGCTCGGAATGGATTTTCGATGATTCGACTAGTTTCGGGGGATGATTTGTGACTTAGGAGCGCAATCGGAATTGAATTTGGAGGTCCGGTGTAGAATTAGGCTTGAATTGGCTAAGGTTGGATTTTGGCGAATTCCGGATAGTAGGTGAGATTTTGATCCGAGGGTCGGAATGGAATTCCGAGAATTGTTGTAGCTTCGTTAGGTGATTTGAGATATGTGTTCAAAATTTCAGGTTATTCGGAGGTGATTTAGTTGGGTTTTAGATCAAATGCAAGTTTCGGAAGTTTTAGTTTAACTTAGGCTTGAATCCGATGTAAATTCGGTGTTTTGAGAGTGCAACTAAGTTTGTATGATCATATGTGACATGGTAGTATGTTCGTATGCGGTCCCGAGGAGCTCGGGTGAATTTCGGATAGGTTTGGATTGCGTTGTGCTCGTTTTTCTTATGCTTCAACATCGTTTCTTCAAGCATAAATGATATCATATTAAACAAATGAGCTCCGATTACTGTTTTGAATGAAGCATTTGATCCGTATCGTAATTACGGACCTGTAGCAAAAAGAATCATTGAATTTGGACATCGTATGAGGATTTTATGGCCATTTTACTAAGGTTACCCAGATTTTCAGGTTAATGACGAAACTACCCCTGACGGCGTATTAAAAACCTGCACTATTTGCAAATCTTAAAACCTACACATCTCCTTCATTATAAGGTCAAATTGAGTGATTCAAAAGCCTAAATTCATTAGAATTTCACAAGAAATCCATTGAGAGTAGTAAAACGCGTGAACAATATACCTATAATGAGCAGGTCGAGTTTTCTTCCAATTTTGGAACGGGAAGAAGCTTCTGAGGCGATTTTTAAGAGAGAAAATCAGTGGGGTATCACAGAGGTAAGTGATTTGATTATTAAAATACATTTATGGGTGATTATAGACCATAATCTCATTCTTTAATTCATGAAAAAGCAGTAGAAAAATAGGATTTTGGGGCCTGAAATTATGAGACCTTTAGGGATCGATTTGAGGGGTCAAACAGACTCCGATTTTGGTGTTCTTTATATGTACGGAATCGGGAGAAGATGAAGAACACTTTTATGTAAAAAATTTTGAGTTTCAAGAAATGGGCCCGGGGCTCAGGTTTTGTCTAATTTCGAAATTTTTGGAATAATGATAGGAAATTCATATCTAGGCTATGGGATGTTACCATTGAGTCTTTATTAATTTTATCAAATTGATTATGCCTAGATATCACTGAATTGGAGGTTGAATCAAGAGGTAAAGCAATAGTTGAGGATTAAGCGGACTTCAAGGCTTTGAGGTAAGTGTTTGATCTATCCTAACTTGAGGGAATATGATTAGAGTATAATAAATTGCTATTTGCTAAATGATCGAGTGCGGTGTATAGGCGTGGTGACGAGTGTCTATACACCGGAGTCTAGCATGACCGTGGGTCTTTGTTTGTACATGTTTGTGAGATAATTTGGAACTCTCCTAAGCTAAATTATAATTTGCTACAAATGTGAAGAGTCTGAGAATAAACTGTGAAATATTAATATTTTGGAGCGTTGGCTCGAATGATAACTACTATTGAGTAAAAGTCGAAAGTATTGAAAGGAGTTGTGATTAATCCCTTGCCGGGATGGTTAAATATACTGAGTATTACCCTTGCCGGGATGTGAAAGTTATTGATATTGTTCCCTTGCCGGGACTCAGTTGTTAATTGTGTTGTTCCCTTGCCGGGACTCAGTTGTTAATTGTGTTATTCCCTTGTCGGGACATTTCTTATTATTGTTTATTTCTCTCGCCCGTTTAGTTGTGATTGCTGTTTGGGTGAGGAAGAGTGATAATGCATGAAGGGTCATTCCGTGCTATTTTTAATTATATTTGCACGAAGGGTCATTCTGTGCCATTGTTGATTATTTATGCACGAAGGAACATTCCGTGACATCGTTGATTATATTTCCACGAAGGGTCATTTCGTGCCATGTTTTAACTATTATGCATGAAGGAACATTCCGTGCCATTGTTGATTATATTTGCACAAAGG
>MU726646.1:71757-92083 GCA_026770625.1 Nicotiana glauca | reverse complement strand
ATTTAATACTCAAAAAGAAAATCAAAAACTAACTACCGCAACTCCTTCCGAGTTGGAAGAGGAGTAGCTTCCCGGTTATTAAGATTGGCCTGAGATCCCACTAACTGGACATCAATTCTGATCGGACCCTCATCTGCTTCCATCACATTCACTTCATCGAACAACATTTCAAATTTTTCAATCAATTCCCTGTCAGACCTTATCTCCACTGAACTGGGCATCACTATTTCCGGGCGCCTCTTAGTACCAGACCAGACGAAAGAACGGGAAAGGCGAGGGATAGGTTTAGGGAGGCTCCACGCTTTCTTCTTCAACTTCTGGGATCTCCTTATATCAGCAGTAGTTGGTTTAAAGCCTAGCCCAAAAGTATCAATATTACCAGGAAGAGACACTGGTTGTATAATGCCCTATAATGAAGCTCCCAAACCCTTTCCAGGTAGAAACCCATTTCTCAACATTTCTGTTGCCACCATAACAGATGTGGTAGCCACCTTAGGCACAGGAACATGCTCCCCATCTAGGACTTTGGCAATTGGTACAATGTCTACAACTTGGTACACCCATGGGCCTTTATCATTTTCGACTTCCTCAAAGGGTGTAATAGTATTGCAAGAATTGTCCTCCCCGTGGACCATGATCTCTTGACGATCCCATTCCAACTTAACCATCTGGTGTAATGAAGATGGCACAGCTTTCGCAGCATGGATCCATGGTCGGCCCAACAAAAGATTGTAAGACACAACAACTTCCAGTACTTGGAACTCCATTGTAAATTCTACAGGCCCAATTGTAAGCTCTAGCACAATGTCTCCCATAATATTCTTCCCTCAACCGTCGAATCCTCGTACACAGATGTTGTTTTTGTGAATTCTTTCATTATCGACCTTTAGCTTCTCCAGAGTAGACAAAGGGCAAATGTTGGCACCAGACCCATTATCAATTAGCACTCGGGTCATTACGAAATCCTCGCATTTTACAGTACGGTATAGGGCTCTGTTGTGTTCAGTTCCCTCCACTGGCAATTCGTCATCAGAGAATGTCACCCTGTTTACCTCAAAAATTTTGTTCGCAATCTTTTCAAGATGTTTCACAGTAATTTTCTCGGGCACATGTGCTTCATTCAAGATCTTTATTAGCGCCCGGCGATGTTCATCTGAATGGATTAACAAAGACAATAGAGAGATCTGCGCCGACATTTTCCTTAGTTGTTCCACTATTGAGTAATCATGTGCCTTCATTTTCTCAGAAATTCTTCGGCTTCCTCTTCGGTGACATGTTTTTTCACCGGTGCCGGATTATCCCTAGCCGTTTTAGCTTTTCTTAATTCCTCAAGGGCAAAACACCTCCCTGATCTTGTCAAATCATAAGTTTCACATATTTCATCTTTGACTTCTATTCCCCGATACATAATAGTCACTTTATTATAGTTCCATAGGACAACCTTTGCATCTACGATAGGTAGCTGAGTTACCGGTTTAATGATGACTGGTTCTGCTTGAGCACCTTTCACAACCAACACGGGCTTAACAGTTGCCCCTGGTATTATCACCTTCACAGGTTCTGGCTTTACTATCAACATTGGCTCACTAACCACTTGTTCCGTTGCAATCACTGTTGTCCCACCAATTGACTTCTCATCTACTTTGTTTTCACTTGCTTTGATCATCATTACCATATGACATGGCTTTTTGCACTCTCCCCTTTGTACCAACTCAATCATGTGAGCCTCATGATGAGCCGGTAAGGGATTTTACGTAATATTAGGAGTTTCAGGAACTTGCACTTCAATTCTCCTAGTGTCAATGAGTTCTTGAATAGCAGTCTTCAAATGCAATTATTTCTCCGTATCATGCCCTGGAGCTCCTGAGCAATACTCACAACTGACGGAATGGTCCAGGTTCCTTGGTGGTGGGTTTGGGATTTTTGGTTAAATAGGGTTTAGAACTCCAAACTGCCTCAGCCTGTGGAATAGGCTGGTGTAGGATTCTCCTAAAGGAGTGAAAGTCTTTTTCTTCTGCAATCTATCATTTATGGCAGCAGGTTTTGGGCGGAAACCAGTTCCACCAGGATTTCAATATATTTTGGGAGGTGGGTACGTATTTTGGGTATGATAGGTGTTGTGAGGAGTGGGTGCATGCCATGGTGCTTGTGGTTGAGGGTAAGTTTGGGCATGATGGACTGAAAAATGGGGAACAAGAGGTGGATAATAATGTTGTGGTGGGCCGTATGGTGTAGGTGGGTAAGGTTGATGATGTGGACGGGGTTGATGATAGTAAGGAGAATGACCCCTGCACCATGTTCTACCTTCTACCACAGCTACTTCTTCTTTCTTCTTCTTTCCCAGAACCCCTCCAGTGCCAGTCTGGATGGCCTGAGTGGTAGCCTTTATTGCTGAGTAGCTCATGATCTTATTAGACTTTAAGCCCTCTTCTACCATACTTCCCATTTTGACGACTTCATTGAACGTCTTTCCAACAGCTGACACCAAATGTCCGTAATAAGTAGGCTCTAAAGCCTGTAAGAAATAATCCACCATCTCACCCTCTTTCATAGGTGGATCGACCCTTGCGGCATGCTCTCTCCATTTGAATCCATATTCCCTGAAGCTCTCCCCTGGCTTCTTTTCAATCTTTGTCAAGGAGAGTCGGTCGGGAACAATTTCCAAAATATATTGAAAGTGATTGGCAAAGGCCTGGGCTAAGTCATCCCAGGTAAACCAACGAGTGCGATCTTGCCTCGTGTACCACTTCAAGGCTGATCCACTAAGGCTCTGGCTGAAGTACGCCATTAGCAATTCATCATTTCCACTGGTACCCCTCATTTTACTACAAAATCCTCTCAAGTGGGCAACAGGGTCACCATGACCGTCATAAAGATCGAAATTTGACAACTTAAAGCCCACAGGTAGTTGAACTTTTGGAAATAGACACAAGTCTTTATAAGCCACACTTACTTGCCCCCCGAGCCTTTGCATGTTTCGGAACGACTGTTCCAAACTTTTTACTTTGCGAATCATTTCCTCCTGTTTGGGGTTCTTGGGTAGTTTCTCTTCCCCGGATATATCAATGAGAGGAGTGTAAGGGTATTTCTCATGGGGTCTAAAAGTAGGTTCTGGTGGATAGTAATGATTTTCTTGGGTGTGGAATAGAGATTCACTTGAAGATTTATATAGCATGGCCGGTGGAGGAGCCACGTACACATGAGCAACTGGTGGTGGTGGTGGTGGGATTTGTTTTGGTGGTGGAGGAGGTGGTGGTGTTTGAGAAGTGGTTGCGTAATATGGTGGATATGTAGGGTAAGCAGGGGAAGAATTTACGGTAGGAGGGTCTTATGTTTGAACTGGTGGAGGAACATAGACGGGATTGGAAAGATATGTGGGTAAGGGTTGTCCTTTCACCCAGGCCTGGTACATTTCAGCCATTTTTTATTTCAGCTTGTACATTTCCTCCTTCATAGCATTTACATCCACTATTTCTTCATCTCTAGCCGGGTCAACAATTGTAGCTTAGATCTCTTGGCTAATCATTTTCGACATATCTTTGGAACCGGTATTGTATGGATGAGTTGCCAGAATGCCAGCTAACTAAAAGCACATGTATGAACTCAACAACAACATTTATTAGTGGTTAGGGCATTATCAATCAATAATCGCACATTGGGAGAACAAATGCACTTAAACAATTTTGCTCGGCCACATGCGTCATCCTGGTTTTCTCAATTATGGCTTTTTTTTAATTCTTGCCTTTTTCTTTGCTTTGCTAATTCTTTTTGTTGTGGCTTTTCCCTCTCTCTTTCCTTTTCTTTTTCATTTTCATTCTTTTTTTTTCTTTTTTTTTTTCACTTATTCTCTTGACTTGTATTTATGGTTGGTCCTACAAAGATTGCCTATATATCGCAACTATGTTTGAATCAGATAAAAAAAAAATACCAATACAAATCTTTTGGGAATTTTCAAATTTATTCATGGCCAACACATCTATTACAAAGACAGACTCTGAATGATGAACCAAAATACGGACTACTTAACAACTATTTGAAATGAAATGTAGATAAAAATACAGACTCAAATGATTGACTAATGTAATACATACTCAAGAATACATTAAAGCTCCTGGTGCCTGCGGGACATCGTTCGGTCTCGCCGCGGGCCTATATGCAAGTCCCCCTTGGAGTATGTCTAGGTCACCCATTATCTGTTTCACGAATATCATCACTGAGGCAAAAAATGTAGTTTGGGTCATGTTCCCACATATTTGGCACTTCCGGGTGATGTAATGAGCAATATCGAGGATTCTTTCTCTAATTATCCCTTTTTCTTGAAGCAATTGCCCAATCTGTTCAGTCCTAGCCTCCAAAGTTTGCTGATTTTTCTCTTGAAGTTGTTGCAAATCCATTTCTAATTGTGCTAAAGCTATATAGCAATGTTCCCTTTCCACACTGAACTCTTTTGCTTGTTTGTTCATTTTGATTTCTGCGGTAATGACCTTTTTTCTCAATCTAGCGACCTCATTATCATACTCTTCTCTTATCTGTCGAACCATGCGGGCTCGTTCCTCTGCATTTTTAGCCAACTGTCTTCGAACCCTAGCTAGTTCTTTTTCTGCTTTGTTAAGGTCGAAACTGTAGTCATTCGCTTTTTGCCGCAAATTGTCTATCAGCATTGCATCTCGGGCATTTCTAACCGGGGTTTCAGCTGCTATCTTCATTTTCTGAATTTGAGCTCATAATGCCTCATTCTCTTTAGCCAATTTATTTTTCTCACCCTCATCAGCCGTAGCTTGCACACTATTTTCAAATTTAAGATTTTGGACTTGTTTTTCCAGCTCGCTTATTTTTGACCTATACTCATTCTCTTTGGTTAGCCAAGCCCATTGTTCTCTTGATGATTCAGAAAATTCATGGATATGAGGTCTTTTAGCTGACCTTTCATGCTCACATTCTCGCCTATACCAAGAAGAGTACTCAAACGATACTTCGCCTTTGGCTAAATCCTTTACGCAAGTGTCTGCCTTCAAGTATTGACATTCATTCCAAATTTGACGGACTTTTGCTTCAGGGAATTGTCCTTCAAGACTAATCTCAACTACCTGAGTACTAAGATCACCATCCTTCGGCACTATCTGACATCTTCCAAGCTACCTCAAAACCCGATATGGGGCATAGGGTTGAATGCTTTTGAGACCCATCAAGAGGATATGTGGCCTTGTATATAATTTCATTAACAAGTAACCACCCAAGCGTCCATTGTATTTGACTAGCAGTAAGGGATCGAAAGTATGTTGTCCAACCCGTAAATCCTTCTGGCAAATTGACCCCTTTAATCCTCGTGTAGAACTCTTCTATGCATGTTTTTTCTGGAGACCCATAGCTCAAAAACTAAGGGCGATGACATAGGTGCTCGGTTATCCACATTTGCAGCAGTAGATTGCATCCCTCGAAGAAGTCTTTCCAGGCTTTACAGGCTGTAAGAGCGCGGAAAATATCGACTAGTATCATAGGTGCAAGAGTGCTTTTCTCTTGAGTCATTAAAGTACTGACGACCCCAGCTATTTTTATGTCAATGTTTCTATCTTTCCTTGGAAATATCACCAGCCCCAGAAAAACCACCATGAATGCAACACACCTATGCTCTTCCCATTTTTGGCGGTTTTCATTACTACATATCTTGCTTTCTGGATTGTTGAACCCCCCAATATGACCATATCTATGGTATATGAAGTGTGGAGTGCAAAAGCCATTTGCCAGATCTTCGTTGTGAACTGTCCTACATATCTTCAGAGAGTCTAAAAATCTGTGCACAACTACAATTCTTGGGGCCACTAAATATTTATCTTTTAAAGGAACCTCATATTTCCCGATATACCCAGCCATTTCTTATAATGTTGGGATAAGCTCGAAGTCTGAGAAATGGAACACATTATGTGCTGGGTCCCAACATGTCACTAATGCTCTGATAATATCTCCCCGAGGCACAATTTCTAGCAAACCGGTAAGCCCTTTCAAATATTTCTTAACTTCATCTCGCCTTTCGCTTCCTAAATCATTCCACCACAGACGTAACTCCAAAGGTATCTTGTTCATAATTGAGAAAGGTTCATTTTGATTCGTGCTCATCCTGCACATTTATTAAGGTGATTTAATCACTTATTATGACTTACAAGAAAAAAAGGCACTATACATTTTATTATTATTATTATTATTATTATTATTATTATTTTCAATTATAATTTCCAAAATAAAGTCAGATTTTTCTGATACGGCCTTTCAGCATTTTAAAGAGTAGATTTCAAGGCCGTGTCCACAAATTAAAAGAATTGACTCAGAGTGGCTGTCCTTCCATAAATGGCCTTCCGGCGTCTTTTTGAGTGACATTTGGCTTGTTTTAAACAAGAATGGCATCACCCGACTTATTTATAACGAAAATTAAAATTTTACATTTTTGGGCTATTTTTTGCAAAAGGGGTGGTTGGACCCGATGAGGGTTGTCTACGTATCTCACGCCCTGTGAGAATCAAACCAACGTAGTTCGGTCAAACTATTTAAAAACAAACCATTTTTTCATTTCTAAATTTTTGACAAAAACAAATAACCAAACTATTTTAAAACAAAATTTTCATTTTCAATTTTATTGACAATACAAACTATATATTTAGATTTTTTGAAAACAAAACAAAATAACAATAACCCTAAACCTCTTTTTATATTTCTTTTTGCTTTAGTTATATAAAAAAATAAAAAATCTTTCTATTTTCAACCCCCCTATTTTTTAAAATTTTAGCAGAGTTTTGACAGTATTTGGGTATCGTTTTTTTTCTTTCTAAAATTAAGCAATTACTATTATTTTCTCTTTTTCTCAATTTCACAAAATTTTTCCTTTTCTCTCCTTTTTTTTAACCGGTCAGCATGATGGCCCGAGACAAATAAATGCAACACGTAAAATGCATGGTGGTCTTTTCATATTTGGTTACCTATCCTAGACGGACCCAACCCCTGTGTTGAGCCACCTAAGTCATACGTAATGCAAATAAACATCCCTATTCTAAGTTCAAAACCTGGTTATATGTTCTAGACTGTGTACTCGAGCGGACAACTCGAGTCGAGAAGGGGGCTACGTACCGGGGACCCGCGGGATCATCCGGCTTAGTAACTTGTCCGGCCTCTTTCTTATTTTAGGTATGACACTAACAGAATAGGGAGTCTCAACCAGTAAGCACATCCCTAGAGGTGAGAAGAGAAGGGTTTTCGGCAGAGTTTATATACAATTCAAATAATATCAAAGCGGTAAATATTTAGCACATTAATCATGAACATATAGGGAAATCATATATAAACAAATACAAAAATTATTCGAAGCTCGAATTCTTAAACCCTGAACCAAAGTTCTGGGTTTCTGATCCCCAGCAGAGTCGTCAGAGCTGTCACACTTCTTTTTTTATGATTTTTGTAATACGCCCCGTGAAGGGCGTAAAGGAGTTTTTCCAATTTAAGGACAATCGAAATGGGATTCGTTGTTATTTAAGATTCAGAGTCGCCACTTGGGAGATTTATGGTGTCCCAAGTCACCGGTTTGAATCCTGAATCGAGGAAAATATGACTCTGTTAACAGTCCGCGAACCAGAAATCCGAGTAAGGAATTCTGTTAACCCGGGAGAAGGTGTTAGGCATTCCCGGATTCCGTGGTTCTAGCACGGTCGCTCAACTGTTGTATTTAATTTTATCTGATTTCCATTCATCTTCTATTTTATATGCCTTTATTAATAACCCGCTTTTATTATATTTATTATTTATTTTTTACAAGAATTTCAATGTCGTGAAAATGTATCTCGAACCACGCCGTACCAGTACGCCCACGACCTTCAACACATTTCAACTTTGTTGAGATTTGGATTTGGTTCACATAAATGTGCACCCGTAGTTAGGAAGGTAAAATTATTTAAAGTGCGTGCCTAAAGAGTCTAACGCATTTATTAGCTTTCGGGAAGACCGTGAAATTCGCTAAATGGTCCTCCCAAATTCTAAGTATTTTAATCAACTATTTATTGAAGGCCCCGCCTTTTGCATCCTTATTTGGGTGAGGCTCATCTCATTTATTTTAAAAGTCAATCCTAAAGTATACAATATTTTTCTATTTGGGTTTTTTTTGTCTCTAAAATAAAAGAAAATCATAGTTAATTATTATTTAAGAACTACTTCAATTTTGTTATTGAACTCTCACATCTTTTGGGTCTTGAAGTTGGCCCAAGGAGAGAACAAAACAGGGATATGCATTAAGGCAATCTGAACCAGTCAAGCTCGTATGAGCAGGCAGTGTCCAAAATTGGGCATATTGAGGCCACAATGTCTTGAAACGGGCCGTTCATTCCTGAACGTTAGTCTGAGCCCAAACGCTGACCAAATAACATTAACAATGATCCACACCAGGCTAAATATGTGTAATTACTAACTTTATAGAAGATTTAATGGATTATCAAAGTTACAATTTATTACTAGAATTTAATCAATACAAAACATATTGAATTCTTGTTCGATCTTTACTGTTTCAACATATCCCAATCAACTAAACCTATTATTGAACCATCACATACTAAACTATTATTTTTAAACGGATCTTAACTATTATTGGCAATTTAAAATTTTGACATATTAAAAATACAGAACTAAACTTATGAAATGTTAATACATGCTAAAAGGTTAAGTATGAGATATTCATTTTTTACTTATTAATTTCCAACAACCAAAACTATTCCTATAATATAAGATTAAACAATAGAAAATTTTAGATTTTTTTTACTGCATACTATTTATTCGAAACTAATCCCTAGATCTAACAATTACTTTTCTAATACTATATATTCTAAATTCTATAATGTCTCATTACAAATATAACACAATTGAAGTCTGAATGTAATAACAGAAACAGTCCGAAACATTATTACAATTGACTACTCCTAATGAATATGCATTATTATAACTAGATTTATATCTACTCAAATCTAATTACACAAAAATGTATATATTGCTAACAATTTTATAAATATCAATCGACTTTGTTTTCATTGCATCAAGCTTGAAGTACAACCATAGAAATAACTGTGTACCTTGAAAATGAATGAAATCAATGAGATCCTAGATCAATTGTATAGTAACAGGAATCAGCAACAGAAATCAAACAGCAATTCAACCACAACCTCGAAAACTCCAGATTTAAACCAATATCAATAATGTTTTAACCAGGAAAACCAAATCAACTAATCCAAACCATAGCTTCAGAAATTTTGAACACTAGATCAATAGAGAATTGTCCACAACTTTCAAATCTAGACAAATTGTCAATGTTATATTGTAATTTCTGAAGTTTTTTTGTTGTTGATATTTTTGGGTTTTTTGGAAGTGATATTTCGAGATTTGAGTTTGAAGAAGTAGAAAATAGTTGAAGAAATATTCATATTGCTAAACTTGAAAAATGAGGCATATTGGTGCTTAAAAGTGGAGGGAAGTTCAAACTTTGTTAATTACAAAGTAGTCCCTCTTTTATTTCAATTTTGTCCTTATTTTTATTAGTTATTCGATTAGATGCCTCTTTATTTGTAAAGAATTGTACCAATTTCCCTATCTAGAATCTTCTACCCTTATGTGATACCATATATACCCCTACTTTACTTAGAGAATTACTCATATCCCGTTTTGTATCTCCAAATTACCCCTGAATCCCAATCAGATTTACCAAATACCTTACTGTCTTTTTAACCTTTTACCCCTGAACTGCAGGATCAATCTTTTAGCTATAACAACCCATTAATTAACAAATATAATCTAACAACTAACCAAAATCTGCCAATTGTTATCAATTAATCCAAAATCACTAATTAATACCAACTATTATCAAAATCCACAGCTATAACCAATCTAATAACTATTCAAAACTTACAAATCAGAATTCACAACAAACAATTAACGTAATTAACTAATTTCAGAAACATATGAAATAAACAAATAAAATCATTTAAAAATATAATTATACGAAGAATCAGAATCTAAAACCCTAAAACTAATATCCAAACATTACACTGCTACTAATCAAGAATTAATAACCCTAATTAACGAACAATACTAAAAGAACAAGTAATAAAAACACATGCAAGCAAAGAAAAAAGAAAAAATAAATGCAGAACTTAGCTTTCTTGTTTTCGTTTATTCAATCATTCTTCTTTTGCTTTTATTTTTCCTTCTTTTCTTTTATCAATCAAGTGCCAGCACCCAGGATATCTTATGGCCATTTTCTTGAATTTTTGGTCGCCGGCAGACCCTAGTTTTGCCTTTTGAGTTATTTCAGTGATTTTTAGGGTTTAAAATGTTTGAAAATAGACTGAGGGGGGTTATGAGATGTCACAGTGTGACTTTGGGTTAGTTTGGACAAACTAGTGTTCGCCGGAATTAAGGTTCCGGCGACAGTCTTTCGTTTATTCGAGAATAAAGACAATGATTCGAGGGAAAATAGTTAGAGGGGTGGGATAAGGTGTTCACGATGGTTCTAAGGTGTTTTTTGGGTGGTGGTTGGCATAGTTGCCGTCTCCCGCCGGTAGGGTTCCAGCGGGGATTGGAGTGGATACGGGGGCGGCTAGGGTGGAGAAGAAGAAGCTGAAATATTAAGAATGATTTTAGGGTTTAATTTTGGTATATTAAAAGATGTATTGATTATCATCAACCGTTGGATTAGATAGATAAATGGCTCGGATCCTTTGAGACTTAAAACGACACCGTTCGCCTTTAATGAAAACTCAATCTCATCCGTTAGATTAATCAAATGAACGGCCCAAATTGAAATTATAAAATATCGTCGTTTTATTTAATGCATACCAGAACCACGACGGTTAGATGCACAGATTTAACGGCTAAGATCACTTGTATTTAAACGGGGTCGTTTGGTTTTATGGCTGGGCTGACCGGGTGAATTTTTTGGGCCTGAACGGGTATTATTTATTTGGGCTAGTGTATTTGATTTGGGTTTGTACAATTAACCCAATTTCTTTATTAGTCCAATCTTTTATTTTGTATTTTTTCATTTTATTTTCCTTTTGTATTTTATTTTCCTTTTTTAATTTTATTTATTTTTTCATTTTATTTGATTGTTAAACTAATTAGATTCTAAAATTCATTTAATATCTATTTTATAGTAGTTTCCACTTAAAACACTAAAGATGCTATTTTTTATTTTTCTTTAATTTGTTTCAAAAATGAATTAATACTAAAATTGTAAAATTAAAAATTCTAATGCATATGCATATTTTTTTGTATTTTTTAATATGAATTATTATGCAACTAATTAACACAAAAATACCACAAATATCAACAAAAATTTGAAAAATCATTTTGTTTGGATTTTAGGAATAGTTTGCTTAGGACAAAAATCACGTGCTCACAAATATAACAGCAAAAATTAAGAAAATATGAAAACTAAAGTACATGGAAATGAATACGCACTCTTCCAATTGCATATCTGCTTCGACAAAGTTTGAGAATGCAGTCGTAAGCTTATAATCAACAACCACTCAAATGTAATTTACAAATGGAAATCTTTCTTTGATAACCTTCGAGGATCCCCCAACTGCACTAACTCCAGGTGTCACGACCCCAAACACGGTCGTGATGGCGCCCAACATAACTGCTAGGCAAGCCCGACCAATTTCACTCTCAACCCGAGCATAAAGCTCAAAACCATTTGTTTGAAAATCATTAACATCATTTAAACTAGAAGTATAACTGAAAGATAGAAATAAATCCGAAAATCAATCATACTGAACAACCTCCCAAAGATCTGGGGGTCATGAGTCAAGTCATCATCCAACTAAACAGTAGAGAAGTCCAACACATGAGATGGGTCTCCAACATACTTCCGGAGCATAGACACTTGAAATACCGGATGAACTCCCGATAGACGATGTGGAAAATCAAGCATATAGGCCACCTCTCCAATCCTCCTGAGTATCTCAAAAGGTCCAATGAATCTCGGACTTAGCTTTCCTTTCTTTCCAAATCTCATGACGCCCTTCATAGGCGAAACCTTCAGCAAGACCTTCTCACCCACTGAATATGACACATCCCGGACCTTCGGGCCTGCATAACTCTTCTGGCGCGACTGGGTTGTGCGAAGTCTCTCCTGAATCACCTTTACCTTTTCCAAAGCATCCTGGACCAACTCTGACCCCAACAACCTTGCCTCGCCGGGCTCAAACCAACCAACTGGAGATTTACACCGTCTCCCATATAAGGCCCCATATGGCGCTATCTGAATGCTGGATTGGTAGCTGTTGTTATAAGCAAACTCTGCGAGAGGCAAGTAATCAGCCGAAGAACCACTGAAATTAATAACACAGGCACGCAACATGTCCTCTAAGATCTGAATGGTACGCTCGGACTGTCCGTCCGTCTGAGGATGAAATGTCGTGCTCAACTCTACCTGTGAACCCAACTCTCGCTGAAATGTACTCCAGAACTGAGAAGTAAACTGAGTACCTCTGTCTGATATAATAGAAACAGGGACCCCATGCAATCTCACAATCTCACAGATAAATATCTCGGCTAACCGCTCCGAGGAATATGTAGTACATACAGGAATGAAGTGCACAGACTTGGCCAGTCTATCCACAATCACCCAAACTGAGTCAAACTTCCTCGCTGTCCAAGGGAGACCACTAACAAAGTCCATAGTAATCCTCTCCCATTTCCACTCAGGAATATCAATACGCTGAAACACGCAATCGGGCCTCTGATGCTCGTACTTGACCTGCTGACAGTTGAGGCACCGAGCTACATGACTCACAATATCCTTCTTCATCCTTCTCCACTAGTAATGCTATCCCAAATCCTGATACATCTTCGCGGAACCTGGATGGATAGAATACCGCGAGCTGTGGGCCTCCTCCAATATCAACTCTCAAAGGCCATCCATATTGGGCACGCAAATCCGGCCCTGCATCCTCAACACAACATCAGTATCAATAGTAACATCCCTAGCATCATCATGCTGAACTATGTTCTTAAGGACAAGCAAGTGTGGATCATCATACTAGCGATCACGAAAGCGATCATATAAGGAAGACCGAGAAACAACACAAGCCAACACCCGGCTAGGCTCTGAAATATCCAACCTCACTAACCGATTGGCCAACGTCTGAACATCAACTACAATGGGTCTCTCCCCAACTGGAATATACGCCAAGCTGCCCATACTAACCGCCTTTCGGCTCAAAGCATCGGCCACTACATTGGCCTTCCCTGGATGATATAAAATGGTAATGTCATAATCTTTGAGCAACTCAAGCCACCTCTGTTGCCTCAAATTTAGATCCTTCTGTTTGAACAAGTGCTGGAGACTGCGATGATCAGTATACACCTCATAGGACACACCATACAAATAGTGCCTCTAAATCTTCAAGGCATGAACTATGGCAGCTAACTCTAAATCAAGAATATGGTCGTTCTTCTCATGAGGCTTCAACTGACGAGAAACATAAGCAATAACTCTACCCTCTTGCATCAATACACAACCTATCTTCACTCTCGAGGCATCACAATACACGGTATAAGAACCTGAAGTTGATGGCAAGACTAACGCTGAAGTTGTGGTCAAAGCTATCTTGAGCTTCTGAAAGCTCTCCTCGCACTCATCCGACCATACGAACGGTGCACCATTCTGCGTCAACCTGGTCAAAGATGAAGCAATGGATGAAATTCCCTTAACAAACCTAGCTCTAAACCAACTTGTCACGACCCCAAACCCGGTCGTGATGGCGCCCAACACAACTGCTAGGCAAGCCCGACCAATTTCACTCTCAACCCGAGCATAAAGCTCAAAACCATTTGTTTGAAAATTATTAACAGCATTTAAACTAGAAGTATAACTGAAAGATAGAAATAAATCCGAAAATCAACTATACTGAACAACCTCCCAAAGATCTGGGGGTCATGAGTCAAGAGCCTCTAGCAGAATAACATAAATATACTGTAAAATAACATAGTCTGAAGTACGCGGAAAAGTCAAATAATAGGAAATAGGAGAGAAGTCGGGTCCTGCGGACGTCAGGCAACTACCTCAACAACTCCGTATGAAACTCTGAAGATAGCAGAAGAGCTCAGCTAGCTCCTGAAGTACGTGGATCTACACACATGGTGTAGGGAGTAAAGTGAGTAATTCTAACTCAGTGGTAATAGACATATATAATGACTTGAAAGTAGGAATTCCCAATATACAACAATGTGAAGCTAAAACCAATACTCCTACACATTTAACAGTGTACTAACCTGTAAAGACAGATACAACAGACATATATATAACAATGCATGAATGCAATGCACATGATCGCTACGGCGCGTAGCCCGATCCATGGGTACCCGGTGCTCACTGTGGGGGGGTCAGACTCCGGAGGGGCTCCTACAGCCCAAGCGCAATATAATATCACACCCGCTGCGACGTGCAGCCCGATCCATGCATAATCATGAATGCACAATCATACTTACCATTTTTAGTTTCAATTATTAGAATTATACTTAGGTGTTTAAAATCTCAGAATTTGCAAATCATATTTAGACAGTGTTTAGCTCAGGGCTGATATCATGAAAACATGCTATAATTCATAGAAACAGTGATAACGATCCTCACGGGATCCAAATAACCGGCATGCAGCCCAAATATATCGATAATCGTCCAAGTAGGAGGTTTGCCAGCTAATTTATAGCTAACAACACTATACAACATCACTCGGGTAGACTACGCCATAGTCCCCGACCACATTCGACCCCACACTCGCCGTAGAGTACGTGTCTCGCCTCAATATAGCGTCATAGTGTGATATACCGGGGTTTCAATCCTCAGGTCTTCATCTACATCTATTACTCACCTCGAACCGGCTCAAAAACTAGTCTGCAATGCCTTTCCCTCGAGAATAGACCTCCACGGGTGCCAAATCTGATCAAAACCAATAGGAATACATCAAAATAGGCTAATGGAACATAACCCAATCGAAATAACACGAAAAACACCCAAAAACACGAAGTTGCCAAAACCCGAGCCCCGGACCCGCTTCTCGAAAAATTACAAAATTCACATTTCCAGAATCCTCGTCTCACCACGAGTCCGTACATATCAATTTCACAAGAATCGGAGTTGAATAGCCCCTTCAAATCATCAATTTAGCCTCTCTTAGGCTTCAAGTCCTAACCACCATTTTTACCCCTAAATTACTTAAATTTTCAGTGACTACTACATGTTTTTACACTATAATATCATAATCCAAGTTCAAATATCCATACCTGATGATTCTCCTTCGAAGCCTCTTCAAAATCTCCCAAAAATCGCCTTAGCTCGCACCCAAAAAATGGTTTTACACTTCTGAAAATCGAATACACTGATCTCATTAAACCCTTCAGACATTTTCGCTTTTGCGGCTCCCATAACCGCTTCTGCGTTACCGCTTTCGCGTCCAAATAACTACTTCTGCGGTAACCGCTTTTGCGATCAATCTACCGCTTCTGCGGTCCAAGCCATCATACTCCAGACCGCTTCTGCGGTCCCCATCCGCTTCTGCGAAGACCGCTCCTGCGGAAACAAGGTCCGCTTTTGCGGAAATACCCCAGGCCACCAAGGGCCGCTTTTGCGATCATAGAGCCGCATCTGCGGGACCGCTTAAGCGGCTCTCCCACCGCAGATGCGGAAACAACAGAAGACTTCACATCTGCTGCATTTCCAAGCATTCAAACTCCTGATTCATCATCCGAAACCATCCCGAGGCCCCCGGGACCCCAACCAAAAATACCAACCTGCTCCAAAAAATCATACAAACTTGTTCCAATCATAAATACACGTACTTTAACACAAAAATCACCAAATTACCACGGATTCAAGCCTAATTTTCCTTAAAACTTCTGAATCTCACATCCAATAAAAAAACCCGACCAAAAATTGTCCGAATGACCTAAAAATTTGCAGACATATCCAAAATTACCTAAAAAAGCTACTGCAACTCCCGGAATTCCATTCCGACTCCCGGATCAAAATCTCACCTATCAATCGGATTCCGCCAAAATTCCCACTTCGCCAATTCAAGCCTATTTCTACACCGTACCTCCAAATTCAATTTTGATCGCTCTCCTAAGTCACAAATCATCCCCTGAAGCTAATCGAACCACCAGAAATCACATCTGAGCCCTCTAACCACATAGTCAACTTCCGGTTGACTTTTCTGAAACAAACTCCCTTCTAAGAGGCTATATGCCTTATTTTTTACCAAAATTAGTCCTAATTCACCCGATAGACTCTAATACTGATATAGAACATGAAACAACACAATAAGAGGGAAACGGGGTAGTAACTCATGTGACGATGGGCCGGGTCGTCACACCAAGTTGCAAGTCATTCCTATACGGCGACTGTTTTAGAGCTGCATGGCGCCTTCTCTATGTGAAAACTGCAGGAGTAGTTTCAACATCTATTTGTGTCTGGACAATACTTCTTGATACCGACTGATCAGGTTTAGACTTATTTACATCATGATTTGTCAGTTCATTTCTAGATTGATTTACATTATGTCTCACTCCTTGTGTAATGGCAGCAAATAGATCAAGTTAAGAATCAGTATATTCAAAATCAGAATCCAAGTGAAGATCACCTCTATGTCGACATGGAGCTTAAATTAGAAAATGCTATTGAATAAAAAAATATACAAAGTTAAGAAATTTAAAAAAAGAATGAAACGTTATATATATAGAAGACATTATCAGAAGGCAAATCCACATTACTACCACCAACATCCACTTGACCAACACCATCATCCAATATGTTGAACACATAAAAGCATTATCAGCATCACTACTTAAATATAAAAAAAACTATCAAAAACCTCTTATTTACATACTAACTACAGAATTAGTAACATTAACATCGTACCCTACGGAGCAGTATTAGACTCAATAACAATATCTTCTTGTGTCGGTGCAGGGATTCCTGATGGCAGCGGAGCAGGATCCGACTTTTTAACATCATGAGACGACTGCTTATATGTTTCTTGTTATGTAATGGTGGTGATTTGATCAATTGCAGATGCAGACAGTTAAAAGTTAGAATCCAAGACAAGATCATGCTCATTTATGAAGGGGGCTCAAAAAAGTTTTAAAAAATGGTAGTGAACGCAAAAATACATAGAGTTAAATAAATAAAAAAGAATAAAAAATTACATATACAAATGGTAGTTAGGATCATTATCTTGTTGCAAAAGAATAAAAAAATTACATAAATAAATGGTAGAAGGCGCTTTGGGCGTGCTATCTCCAATAACTACAGGATCATTCCCAACGTGGCCCCTTTCAAATTTGCCATAATCATTATGCATCTCGCGAAAGTTAGGATCATTATCTTGTTGCTTATACTAAAAATGAGAAACTAACAATTTTATTATTATGTATATTACAATAATACTATGTGCACTAAAAGTAAAGAATGGAATAGTATCCTATAAGCATGTATTGCATCTTTGAACAATACACTATAGCATTATATATTATAAAAGATCAATACCACTGAATTTCCCTCTGGTTTCATTGACTGCCTACCAATAGCTGCAAGCACCTCCTCAAACTTGGTCTCTACAAAAAGCTTCAAACCTTGTAACTCCTTCATTACCTCAGCATTGGTAGGTTAGGAATCACCTCCAGTATTTTGAGTGCCATAAACCTGAAAGCTATCGGGCTGACTGTCAGTGCACTCAACTTCAATTTTAAAGTTTAGACCACGCACATCAAATAGTTGCTTCTCATCATCAGTTGGGGTGAAGTTCTTTAGCTGCAATTATTAAGCACATTAGTTAGAAATAGAAATGATAATAAAGTATGGAAAGATAAAAGATCCCTATTACCATATGATACCTATACATGTATACCAACAGAGTAAATCACTGATATAGGATATTGCTACAACTAACTGTGACTAAACTACTGTACCAAAAATATTAAAATATGCAATAAAAGTATGAAAAAATTAAAAGTATAAGTAGCAATAAAACAATAAGTAGAAGAAAAGATCCCTATTACCACACGGTACCAATATGGTATACATGTATAGCAACAAAGAATATTATTGATATGGGATATTGCTACAACTACCCATGACTAAAATATTGTACAACAAACATTAAGAGATGCAATAAAAGAATGAGAAAATTAAAAGTATAAGTAGCAATAAAAGTATAAGTAGTAGAAATGATCTCTATTACCATATGATACCAATATGGTATACATGTATACCAACAGAGAATATCATTGATCTGAGTTATTGCTACAACTACCCGTCACTAAACTCGTGTACCAAAACATTAAGAGAGGCAATAAAACTATGATAAAATTACATGCGCGTTGCAAGCTAGACATTCGCAAGCAACTCGCTCATTCGGTATTTGACCCATGACTATCCAATTCAAAATTCGTGGAAGTGTGTTTCCAATATGATCAGCAAAGTGAGCATCCAAACTTGGGTAGTATTCATACAACCAAATCTATAAAGCCAACGGGAAGCCACCGAGATTATAAAAAGAAGGCTTATCTTGGAACTTGTTGGAACACGAGTCGATTGTAGCGTTATAAACATCAATACCCCTGGTATAATTATTAAAATCACCGCACTCAACCAAGTCAATGTAAGACCGTGAAATAACCGTTATTTTGAGTTGAGAAAGTAAGAAATTGTTCACAAAATAAAGAACTGCTATCCTGAGCGCATCATCATTTGTTTCCCATTTCTTCTTCATAAAACAGTCTGCTAGTTGGGCCAATGTCACGGATGCAATGCCAAAATATTTTTAAATCAACCTATTCTCTACTATGATCTCTATACTTGTATCACCCTTACATTTCAGCCCAGCAACAAGTGCAAATTCACCTAAACCAAAGCGCAAACCGCATCTCATTTTACACCTCATGATATACTTCTCTAATAAGCAAATGACTCATAACCCTAATCTGCACAATAACTGGTGGAAGATTCAAAAAATAGGCAAAGCGTGTTTTCTTAAACAGTCGAATTTGCCTCTTTGATAAATTCTCTTTCAATTGACGAATAACATGGCAGTTGGTATCCCAATCAACCTTTGGTTTATAATCTAAGTCCATAGGCACAAGGAAATCCCAACACTGCAGAACATGTTCATATAAAATAATTTTAGAAATAGAATTCACTTAAAAATGCAACTAAACCAACCAAAAATGTTACAACTACCACATGATACCAACACGGCATATAACTATACCAGCAGGGTATACAATTCTACTGGCTAATTTTTGGCAACTATAAATGACTATATTACTATTACATAACAGATAGAAATAAAGAGAAAAAGCAAAAAGGTATCCAACTATAAAGTATTTTCAAGATATTGTACGATACTACTATTATTAAAGGAAAAACAAATAGCGAAGACAACCAAAATGGATCCAAAAGCATAAGATAGTATATAGCTATACTAACAGGGTAAAAAGTTGTACGAGGTTCTTCCAACAACAGTCTATAATTATAAAAACTATCACATAACACACATACACTATGTCTATAGGCACAAGGGAATCTCAACAATGTAAAACATGATAATATAAATTATTTAAGAAATAAAATGCACTTAAAATTAAGACTGTGAGCACGTGATTTTTTTCCTATATATGAGTTATTCCCAAAAATTCAAACAAAATAATTTTCTTTATTTTTATAATTTTTGTGTTATTTTCTGATAATTGTTGCATTTTATCTGTGCCTTTTAATTCGTATGAAAAATACAAAAAAATACATTTGGTCTTTGTTTGGGATTTAATTTCATATTTCAGTATTAATTAGGGGTTAATTTGTTTCAGAACAAAATAGGAAGAAAATAGCAAAAAATAATATTCTTTTGCGTTTTTAGTTTAAATATGTATTAGTTTGCATTTTAATTAAGAAATCATTTTTTAGTGTTAATTTAGTTTTGAGATTTAATTTATCACTTTAATAAAATCAGAAAAAATATAAAATACAAATGAAAAAAAAAGAAGTAAAAGAAAACAGTGAATAAAAAAGAATTGAGGGCTATTTTAAGAGAGGACTCGAAATTGGGCCACCTTGTACAGGTCGGCCTAGCCCAAGTGCTCAAATGACTCAGAGAGACCAGGCCCAATCACCCTAGACCCGGTCTGGCTCTTCAATAAGTCCAAGCGACGTCGTTTTACAGGAGTCAATCACAACCATTGTTTCTTGATCAAACGGACAAGATCGTCCTATGATTTTTTCTATATATATGTTCGAAAATCTCATCTC
>MU726646.1:49977-71381 GCA_026770625.1 Nicotiana glauca | reverse complement strand
CACCTAAATCCTAGCTAGTCAGCCGCCCTTACATCCCTTACCGGCGTCGCCACCGAAGAAATCGCCACCTTCTGCGATGACTCTAAAAATATCACCCCTATACCACCTCAGGGTTCTCGTCACAAATCTTCTATTACTTTCTTTCGAATCCCACTAGAAGTCGTCGAATGTTGGAAGTTATTATCGTCGGCTCCGCCTCCACGGTGGCGACATCGCCCCAACCGGTCCAAACTCATACCACTGAACCTCCTCCATCTCCTCATCACCAATCTGTAAAAATTCCCCCTCAAATCATGACTACGCCACTCGAATTTTAAATTCCAAAATCGGTCAAATCCCTAGTTCATTCGCTCGGTCCCCAAATTAACACGATAAGGTCGCCTTGCTTTCCTCACATGGAATTCAATATCAACGGCATCCAAATATCATCAGACTCACTCAAATTTCAAATCGAGAGGCAGTTGAATTTTGTGCCATGCCAGTGAGTTTTAATTTTCTTCTTTCCCTATTGCTTTTGGTCTCACATTTACTAAATTCCAATTTAATTTGCATTTTGATTTCTTTTTTAGCTTTTGTTCTATCTTGGGTTCTGAGGTATGATTGACTGTTCGTCTGAATAAGTCATAATTCATTTTTGTTTTGTTAATGTGAGTTAGGAATAGAACTCAGTTAATGTGATTAATAATAGATATTCTTCATGTGTTATTTTCTGATTATAATTTGATATAAATAATGTTGTTTGATCCAGGCTTGTTAATTTTGTGTTTGGTTTAGTTTTGTTGATTTCAAATCCTTTAGATATGTGTTTTGTTGATCCACTTTATTTTAGTAGTTGTTTGTTTTGTTGTTTGTTAGGATTGTTAGCTAACTGTGGTCAATTGTTAGTTAATCGTGAAGTAAAGAGGGTGGGTCAATTTGGGTAAATTTCAGCTTAGATAAAGGGTATTTTGGGTATGGAAAATGACTGTTTTATCAGGAATAATAATTTCAAAACAAAGGCAAGGGTAGTATAGGTATTGTATGGGTAGAAGAACACCCCAGGGCCTTCTAGAGTAGTGCCTTAGTGTAGATTCTAATCAACTTAGGACACTAGCTTGGGTAACAAGTTAATAAATAAAAATGAAGAGGGACTAAAAAGAAAATTAAAAAATCTGATTGTTCACTCTTATGTTGCCTATAAATTGGCATTCTCATGCCTTTAGAAAGGGCCTTCATTCCAACCATATAGTCTCCACAAAAAATTCCCTCACATTAGCCTTTCAGATTTGAAGTAGGATTTCAATCTCAAAAAACCAAAAACAAAACAAAATTCAAAAAAATCAAAAATAGCAGTTACTGTTTCATTAGAATCCCAATTTAATTTCAAGTTCTTTCGAGCATTTGACTGTCATTTCCTAGTTCAGAGGTTCAGAGATATATGAATTGATTTTGCACTTTGAGTACTGTTGGTTTATGGAGCTGACTGGTTGATTTCAAACATATTCTTGGTTATAACTTGATTCTTTGGGCTGTGATTCTATTTTCTGGGTTGTGCACTTGTGCTTGATTGATCTATCACTGGTTTGCTCCGTTGAGTTGTTGTTGACCTCTTTGTTCTGTGTTATGTTATTCAATCCAGGTACACTGTCTGAACTCCTTTTGGTGTAACTTCGTGTTTGTAGTGAAATGCAGTTGAATTCCTGATTCGTGATCATTTACTTGTTGTGTTTATAGATAATCCATGGGTGTATATTTGCTTAGTTTAGTCGATTTATACTAATTTGGACTGTTTATTAGGATAGTGTTTTGTTAATTTGGACTGCATGAATTCATAATGGAATGGGGATTGTTAAATATGCATGTGTTCAGTTTGAATTATCAAGTGCGTATTCATGTGCTTAGAAATGAATAGATTTTTAATTGTCAAGTACTGGTTGTTATTAATTAGGAAGAGTTCACGTGAGTGTCAGTTAATTTCGTATCAATTGGTTTCCAATCTGTTCGTGTAAATGTGATGAAGTTCCCAGTAATGATTGTTATATAAATAGTAATCACAGGCAAGCAGGTGGATTTACTATGGTAAATTTAAACTAATGCCCAGCGTTTTAATTTGCAAATAGAACGAAAAATGGCACAAATAACTGGATCAAATTGATAAGAGGTGGATATAGTTCGTCTGTTTAAAGAGTATCAAATTGGTCGTGTGTTTGAATGACTAAGTAAATATAGGAAGTTGATTTAAAAGTAATTAAACCACTGAGGAAATAAAACCAGAGTTTGCAGTTTGTTCATTACCCGTTGAAATAAGTAAATAACTTGAGTGTCAAATTGAGTTTTAAGTGAGCAAATAACATCTGAAGTAACATGAATGCATTTCAGTGATTGTTTTTCGTCCTTTTTGAATCAAATTTGGCATTTCATTGCCATGACTTGGGTTCGGTGTGGTTTAGAGACAACCTATGTCTGGTCCTGCCTATTGTCCACATTTGGGCCCAGTTATTTTCCTTGTAAGGAACGGGCAGTGAGGTCTGATATGCCTTATTTGAATTGGCCTATTAAATTGGGCCTGTTTTTAAAGATTTCAATTCAAGGTTTAGGTAACATCAAATTTGGGTTTTGAGTTAAGTAGCGGGTTCAAATTAAAAGGTTCTTCCATTTGTTTGGACCCAGACTTGAATTTGAAGCCCGAATTTTAATAATAAAAAATTAGGTTTTTTTATTCTTGTAGAGACAAAACAAAAATAGAAAAATCATAGTTGCGTTTAGGCTTGCCTTTTAAAATAAAATGAGACGAGCATCGCCCAATAAAAATACAAAATTGCGGGGCCCTCAATAATTGGTTATTAAAATACTTAGAAATTTGGGATGGACCGTTTAGCTAATTTTACGGCCTTCCCAAAAACTAATAACACGTTAGACTCTTTAGATGCGATTTTAATAAAATTACATTCCTAAGCTCGGATGTGCATTTCATGCGACCCAAATCCAAATCTCAATAGAGTCGAAATGTGTTGACAACCACGGGTGCACTGGTGCGATGTGGTTCGGGATACATTTTCACGAAGGTGCAATTCTTATTAAAATAAAAATATAAAAGTGGATTACTAATAAAAGGCATAAGTTAGAACATGTTTTGAAATTAGATAAAATCAAATACAACAGTTGAGCGACCGTGCTAGAACTACGGAACTCGGGAATGCCTAACAACTTCTCCCGGGTTAACAAAATTCCTTACTCGGATTTTTGGTTCGCGGACTATTAACAGAGCCATATTTTCCTCGGTTCGGGATTCAACCGGTGACATGGGACACCATTAATCTCCTAAGTGGCGACTCTGAATATTAATAATTAAATCCCGTTTCGATTGTCCTTTAAGTGGAAAAACTCCTTTATGCCCTTGCGGGTGTAGTGAAAAAGGAGGTGCGACAAACACTACTGACTATAACTATAATATAATACAAAATCATAACAGGAAATCCTATAATATAATACAAAATCATAACAGGAAATCAAAAACTAACAATGTACTATACATTTAAAATCTCACAGATCATAATTTTTTAAAAATTACTTTCTTGGGTGCGACACCATTTTTTTTCTTCTTTAACTGAGAATCATCGCTACAATCAATATCTACTGGTTGGGTCTCTGTTTTAGGCACAGATTCATTTCGGCTTCCCCTTACCTCAAAATCCTCAAAAACTTTACATTTTCCTTTATCGGTCACAGGAACACATCCTATGACTGGTTCGTAATTTGAGTCGGGTAATGACTGGTAGGAAGTGTCACACCTCCTTTTTCCGAAGAAAGCTTTTATCGATTTTTACTACACCCCGGGAAAGGATATAGTAATAAAGGAGTTTTTCCAATTTAAGAACAATCGAAACGGGATTCGTTTTTATTAAAGGTTCAGAGTCACCACTTGGGAGATTTATGGTGTCCCAAGTCACCGGTTTGAATCACGAATCGAGGAAGGGTTTGACTCTATTTAACATTCGCGAACCAGAAATCCGGGTAAGGAATTATGTTAACTCGGGAGAAGGTATTAGGCACTCCCGAATTCCGTAGTTCTAGCACGGTCGCTCAACTGTCATATTTGGCTAAAATATTAGATTTTAATACATGTTATCCTATTTGTGCATTTTTTTAGAATTAATTGCCGTTTTTGTCAAATTATTTTATTTTAAGAAAATAAACGTCGTTTAAGGACATGTTTTCGGATCACGTCACATGAAATGCACCCGGATCCTCGACATATTCTCACTCGACGTTTTTGAATTTGGATTTGGGTTGTATGAAATGCACACCCGTATTAGGAAAGTAATATTATTAAAAATTGCGCCTAAAACGGCTAACGTGTTATTATATTTTGGGAAGGCCGTGAAATTCGCTAAACGGCCTATCCGAAATACTAAGTATTTTAGTAAGTAATTAATGAGGGCCCTACAATTGTATATTTGATTTGGCGAGGCTCGTCCCATTTTATTATTAAAGGTTCATGCCTAAAGTGACTAAGTTTTCTATATTTGTTTTGTTTCTAAAGGTCAATTAACTCATAAAAATAGAAATTCGAATCTCGAATTCAAGTCCGGATTTAAACAAAAGAAATAAACCTTTTAGCTTGAACCCGCTACTTGTTATTTTTATATTTATGGTTTAATTTCTTTATTCCTATTGTAATTTCAGCTTAAAAGGCTTTATACTAACTTTGGGCCTAAAAAAGTCTGGCTTAATATAATATTTCATCATTGTTTTGATCTCAGGACGTTTGGCCCAACAGGATAAGGCAAAGTCCAGTTTGCATTAATCTTAAATTTATTATCAAAATCCAAATAATTCAGCTTTTATACAATCAATTGAACAACTAACTTCACAGATTACCGAATGAGGATGATCTTGACTACTTGTTAATGTATTATCTTACGAATTTAGAACTCAAATATTCATGTTTTACTGTCACTTTTATTAAGCAATTGTCAACAGTTAACTGACTACATTGCACATTTAGCTACTAATAAGAGACTAATATTATCATTACACCTATTTGGAGTTTATTTATAATTTGTATATCCAAAGTCCCGATTACTAATTCATTTATTCTTAGAGTAGAATTTTTAACACTATATAACTGGAATACAACACTTAAAACTATCGAATGTCACAATAATATGATAACACTACTTCAAAATTGACCTAGATGACAACAGATTTAACTTAATACATGAACTTTGTTTCTATTTTTCTTTTTGATTTTAACAACTGAAGTTCTTAATAAAATGAGATTAACGAAAAAAAACATTAACGAATTATGTTCAATTTTCCTTTCCATGCTATATTGAATGACATCTATGTCTATTAACATTTCACTATCACGTAGAATCATAAGGACTTAAAACATTTTGTACTAAGCTACAATTAATAAAATCCTATTTTTTTAAAAGTCCAAATTAACAGTCCAGATTATCAATCCAATATAAAACTCACTGATCTATCGAATACAAATTTATATCTAATGCTATAGCCAATTTTATGTGACGACCCAGCCCGTCGTCACGAGAGTTACCGCCCTGTTTCCTCCTTATTGTGTTGATTCATGTTTCAATATCAGTATTAGAGTCGGCCGGGTGTAATTGAATTGGTTCTGGTTGGAAATAAGGCACATAGCCTCTTAGAAGAGAGTTTGTTTCAGAAAAGTCAATCAGAAGTTGATTATGTGGTTAGAGGGCTCAGATGTGATTTCATGTGGTTTGGTTAGCTTCGGGGGATGATTTGGTGATAAGGAGAGCGATCAGAATTGAATTTGGAGGTACGGTGTAGAAATAGGCTTGAATTGGTGAAGTTGAAATTTTGGCGAAATCCGGTTGATAGGAGAGATTTTGATCCGGGAGTCAGAATGGAATTCCAGTATTTGCAGTAGCTTCGTTAGGTAATTTTGGATATGTATGCAAATTTTTAGGTCATTCGGACGTCGTTTGGTCGGGTTTTTGATTGGATGTGAGATTCGGAAGTTTTAAAGAAAATTAGGCTTGAATTCGTGGTAATTTGGTGATTTTTGTGTTAAAGTACGTGTTTTTATGATTGGAACATGTTCGTATGATGTTTTGGAGTAGGTTGGTGGTTTTGGTTGGGGTCCCGGGGGCCTCGGGGTGATTTCGGAGGTTCAAACGGATCATTTTTAGCTTGTGTGGAGATAAGATTTTGCTGTCATAAGTGTTGCAGACCCTAAAGCATCGCGTTCGCGTGGTGGTGGACGCAAACGCGTAGAGGAACTTGTGATCTTGGGAGCTTTGCCTTCGCGTTCGCAAAGGAGTTGATGCGAACGCATAGTTGTGGAATATGGGTGTCCGCGTTCGCGTATGGTTGTTCGCGTTCGCGAAGGAGGACTTTTGGATCAGTGGAATCTCTAATACGCGATCGCGTGAGAGCAGGCCGCGTTCGCGTGGAGCCAGACCTTAGAGCATCACGATCGCGTGGGTTTGTGCCACGTTCGCGTAGGTTAATTTTGGAATTTTAAAATGTTGGTCATCGCGTTCGCGTGGGTTGTGTCGCGAACGCGATGAAGGTAAGCCTGGGCGGACAGAAGGGTTTTATATCATAACCTCCACGAGCAAAAATCATTTTCCACCATTGTTGAGCACATTTTGGAGCTATTAGACGAGGGAGTAAGAGGATTTCAACTAGGTTTCGATTGGTGGTAAGTTTTATGAGTTAATTACGTGATATTATTGAAGAATCATCATCTAAATCTCTGAAAATTGGGTGGAAATTGGAGAAAATAGGGCTTGGTTTTTTGTATTGAAAATTTGGAAGTTGAAGGAGCTATTGGACTCCGATTTTAATAAATTTTATATGTACGGACTTGTGGTGAGACGAGGATTCCGAAAATGTGAATTTTGTAATTTTTTAAGAAGTGGGCCCGGGGCTCGGGTTTTGCCAATTTCTTGTTTTTGAGTATTTTTCGAGTTCTTTCGATTGGGGTATGTCCCATTAGCATATTGTAACGTATTCCTTATGGTTTTGAGCAGATTCAACATGCGAAGAGGTTAATTCAAGAGGGAAAGGCATAGCGGACTAGTCTCGGAGCCGGTTCGAGGTGAGTAATAGATGTAGATGATGACCTGAGGGTTTGAAACCCCGGTATATCACACTGTGACGCTATGATGAGGCGAGACATGTACTCTACGGTGAGTGAGGGGTCAATTGTGGTTGAGGACTGTAAACTAGTCCAACCGAATGATGTTGAAATATATCATTGGCTTGGAACTAGCCGGTAAACCTCCTACTTGGATGGTTATTGAGATATTTGGGGCTGTATGCCGACTATTTGTATCCCGTAGAGATTGTTATCACTGTTCCCATAACTTATATCATGTTTCCTGATATTGGTCCTGAATTGAATATTGTATCGAAATGGCTAGTAAAACTCTAAGGTTTTAAACACTTAATTATAATTCTGGTAATTGAAACTAAAAATGGTAAGTATGATTGTGCATTCATGACTATGCATGGATCGGGTTGCACGCCGCAGCGGGTGTGATATTATATTGCGCTTGGGATGTAGGAGCCCCTCCGGAGTCTGAACCCCCACAGTGAGCGTCGGGTACCCATGGATCGGGCTACGCGCCATAGCGATCATGTGCATTGCATTCATGAATTGATATATATATCTGATGTATCTGTCTCTACTGGTTATTACACTGTTAAATGTGTAGGAGTACTGGTTTTAGCTTCACATTGTTGTATATTAGGAATTCCTACTTTCAAGTCATTATACATGTCTATTACCACTGAGTTGGAAGTACTTACTTTACTCCCTGCACCATGTGTGCAGATCTAGGTACTTCAGGAGCTAGCTGAGCTTTTCTGCTTTCTTTAGAGTTTCATTCGGAGTTGTCGTGGTAGCTGCCTGACATCCGCAGGACCCGACTCATCCCCTATCCCTTGTTATTTGCATTTTTGCATATTTCGGACTATGTATTATTATAGTCTTATTATACTGTACTGTTAGAGGCTATAGACTCATGACCCTCAGGTCTTTGGGAGGTTTCTTAGTATTATTGGGATATTTGGTTTGTTTATTTTATCAGCTAAACTTATAGTTTCACTTTATGTTAAAGATATTTAAATAAATTGGTTTTGGAGCTTCATGCTCGGGTTGAGAGTACAAATGGTCGGGCTTGCCTAGAAATTGTGTTGGGCGCCATCACAACTGGGTTTGGGGTCGTGACAAGTTGGTATCAGAGCCTAGGTTACTAGGCCTCATTAGTCATGAGCCGGTTAGTAGAGTCTCGCGGATCGGTATAGAGACGTCTGTATTTATCCTCAAGAGGCTGCAGAACCTTTAGGAAACACTTCAGATTCTTGAACTCTTGACGTGCGGCTTTGTTGTTTCGAGAACTAAATTTTTGTATTCTATTCTCTCGTAGATGGAGAGAACTCGTGCTACCGGATATGGCGGACGACCACCATTGCCACCTGCTAGAGGTCATGGATGTGGCCATGGTCGTGGTCGTGGTAGAGCAGCAGGGGCAGTACCAGTTGACCCACCAGTTGCCCCTATTCAGGATCAGCCTCCAGCTGTTGATGCTCCAGCAGCACCCGCTCAGGCACCGGCAGTGCCTACCGTGATTCCTGGTCTTTAGGAGGCATTAGCTCAGATCTTATCCGTGTGCACTGGTTTGGCTCAGGCAGTTTCAGCTTCTACTGTCGCAGCTACTTCTCAGACCGGGGGTGGTCATCAGACCCCTGCAACCCGCACACCAGAGCAAGTTGTGCAGGGACTACAGACACCAGAGGCAGCCTCAGATTAGCCAGTAGCACCGGTTGCTCCAGTTGCACCAGTCGCACCAGCCCCGAGTTATGATTTTCTAGTGATGCCAGACGATGAGCAGCATCAGCTAGAGAGGTTTGGTAGACTTCAGCCTCCGACATTCAGCGGTACAGAGGGCGATGATGCCCAAGGATTTCTAGAAAAGTGTCAGAAAATGCTTCGCACTGCAGGGATCTTAGAGTCTAGTGGGGTGTCTTTTACCACCTTCCCGTTCTCAGGGCTAGAATTTACATGGTGGGAGGAGTTTGAGAGGTGTAAGCCCGCAGGAGCAGTACCCCTCACTTGGCAGCAGTTCTCCACTCTCTTTTTGTAGAAATATGTACCGCAGCGTCGCAGAGAGGAGCTGCGCCGTCAGTTTGAGTGGTTAGTTCAGGGTGATATAACAGTGACCCAGTACGAGTTGAAGTATACGCAGTTGGCTAAACATGCTACATGGATGATCCCGACAGATCGGGAAAGGATTAGGAGGTTCGTGGATGGCCTCAACTATTTGACTCGTATTTTGATGACTAGGGAGATAGTGGTAGCAGCTTCATTCGAGGAGGTAGTTGATATGGCTCGTCAGATTGAGGAAGATTGTCGCCGAGAGCGTGATGAGAGGGAGGCTAAGAGGCCTCGAGGTTCAGGTAGCTACAGTGGTGCTCCATCTAGGGGCCAGTTCCAGCAGGGCAGAGGTCATTCTTTTAGGCCTCATCAGATAGGTCGCCCAGAGTATAGTGGAGCTTCTTCCGACCGTGGCCGTCAGGGATACCAGCAGGGCCAATCTTCACTCAGTACCTTTCCAGCTCAGATTTCTACTCCTGCCTCTTCAGCCCAAGGTTCATCTACAGCGAGGGGTTCTCATCAATTCTCTTCTCCAGCATCGGGCAGGTGCTATGAGTGTGGTGAGTTTGGTCACCTGAGGAGATAGTGTCCTCGGTTTCAGCGTAGTCGGTCTTAGCAGAGGGATCAGCCCTCCTCTTCTACTCTATCTACTTCAGCAGTATCCCAGTCAAGTAGGGGTGGAGGTCAGTCAGCTAGGGGTTACCCTAGGGGCAAAGATTGATCTAGTGGTGGTCAGGCTCGGTTCTATGCACTTCCCGACAGGAGAGATGCTGTTGCATCAGACGCAGTGATCACAGGTATTGTCTCAGTTTGCCACAGAGATGCTTTTGTTTTATTTGATCCCGGGTCTACATACTCCTATGTGTCTTCATATTTGGCCTATCATTTCGGTATGACCCATGGTTGTCTTGCATTGCCTGTTCATGTATCTACCCTGATGGGTGATACTATTATTGTGGATCACGTATATCGATCATGCCTTGTTACTATTGGGGGTTTGGAGACCCGAGTTGATTATTGTTGGGAATAAGTATCCACTACCCCGTATTGATGTATTGTTTGATCAACTCTAGGGGGCGAGGGTGTTCTCGAATATTGATCTTCGTTCAGGCTATCACCTGCTGAAGATTAGGGATTCTGATATTATGAAAATAGCTTTCAGAATGAGATAAGGGCATTATGAGTTTCTAGTCATGTCTTTTGGGCTAACTAATGCCCCCGCCGCATTCATCCATTTGATGAACAGTGTGTTCCGGCCGTATCTAGATTCCTTTGTCATTATGTTTATTTGATGACATTCTGGTGAACTCGCGTAGCCAGGAGGAGCATGCTCGGCAGTTGAGAGTTGTATTGCAGAGATTGAGGGAAGAGAAGCTCTATGCAAAATTTTCCAAGTGTGAGTTCTGGCTTGGGTCTGTATCTTTTTTGGGACACGTTGTGTCTAGTGATGGTATTCAGGTTGACCCAAAGAAGATAGAGGCAGTGCAGAGTTGGCCTAGACCGTCCTCAACTACGGAGATCCGGAGTTTTCTTGGTTTGGCGGGGTATTATCGCCGGTTTGTTCAGGGATTTTCATCTATTGCTTCGTCCTTGACCAAGTTAACACATAAGGGTGCACCATTCATGTCGTCTGATAAGTGTGAGGAGAGATTTCATAAGCTCAAGACAGCTTTGACCACAGCTCCAGTGTTAGTATTGCCATCAACTTCAGGTTCTTTACCATGTATTGTGATGTATCGAGAGTTGGGATAGGTTGTGTGTTAATGCATGAGGGTAAGGTTATTGCTTATGCTTCTCATCAGTTGAAGCCTCATGAGAAGAACTACCCTGTTCATGATTTAGAGTTAGCTGCCATAGTTCATGCCTTGAAGATTTGGAGGCTCTATTTGTATGGCGTGTCCAGTGAGGTGTATACCGATCATCTCAGTCTCCAGCACTTGTTTAAATAGAAGGATCTAAATTTGAGGCAGAAGAGTTGGCTTGAGTTGCTCAAGGATTATGACATCACCATTTTATATCATCCGGGGAAGGCCAATGTAGTGGCCGATGCTTTGAGCCGAAAAGCAGTTATTATGGGTAGCCTGGAGTATATTCTAGTTGGGGAGAGACCCTTTGCATTTGATGTTCAGGCGATGGCCAATCGGTTAGTGAGGTTAGATATTTCAGAGCCTAGCCGGGTGTTGGCTTGTGTTGTATCTCGGTCTTCCTTATTCGATCGCATTCGTGAGCGCCAGTATGATGATCCCCATTTTCTTGTCCTCAAGGATAGGGTCCAGCACGATGATACCAGGGATGTGACTATTGATAGTGACGGTGTATTGAGGATGCAGGGTCGGATTTGCGTGCCCAATGTAGATGGACTTCGAGAGTTGATACTAGAGGAGACTCACAGCTCGCGGTACTCCATTCATCCGGGTGCCGCGAAAATGTATCAGGACTTGAGACAACATTACTGGTGGAGAAGGATGAAGAAGGATATTTTAAGTTATGTAGCCTGATGTCTCAACTGTCAGCAGGTCAAGTACGAGCATCAGAGACCAGGCGGTGTTCTTCAGCGTATGGATATTCCTGAGTGGAAATGGGAGTGGATTACTATGGATTTCGTGAGTGGTCTCCCACGGATAGTGAGGAAGTTTAACTCAGTGTGGGTGATTGTGGATAGGCTGACCAAGTCTGCGCACTTCATTCCTGTATGTACTACCTTCTCCTCAGAGCGGCTGGCTGAGATTTTCATCTGAGAGATTGTGAGATTGCATGGGGTCCCCGTTTCTATTATATCAGATAGAGGTACTCAGTTTACTTCTCAGTTCTGGAGGACTTTCTAGCAAGAGTTGGGTTCACAGGTAGAGTTGAGCACTGCATTTCATCCTCAGACAGACGGGCAGTCCGAGCGTACCATTCAGATATAGGAGGACATGTTGCGTGCCTATGTTATCGACTTTGGAGGTTCTTGGCCCGATTATTTGCCTCTCGCAGAGTTTGCTTATAACAACAGCTACCAATCCAGCATTCAGATGGCGCCATATGAGGCCTTATATGGGAGACGGTGTAGATCTCCAGTTGGTTGGTTTGAGCCCGGCGAGGCTAGGTTGTTGGGGACAGAGTTGGTCCAGGATGCTTTGGACAAGGTAAAGGTGATTCAGGAGAGACTTCGCACAGCCCAGTCACGCCAGAAGAGTTATGCGGACTGGAAGGTCCGGGATGTGTCATATTCAGTGGGTGAGAAGGTCTTGCTAAAGGTTTTGCCTATAAAAGGCGTCATGAGATTTGGAAAGAAAGGAAAGCTAAGTCCGAGATTCATTGGCCCTTTTGAGATACTCAGGAGGATTGGAGAGGTGGCCTATATGCTTGCTTTTCCACCCAGTCTATCGGGAGTTCATCCGATATTTCACGTGTCTATGCTCCGGAAGTATGTTGGAGACCCATCTCATGTGTTGGACTTCAGTATAGTCCATTTGGATGATGACTTGACTTATGATGTGGAGCCTGTAGCTATTTTCGATTGACAGGTGCGTAGATTGAGATCTAAGGATATCGCATCAATGAAGGTACAGTGGAGAGGTCGGCCCGTAGAGGAGGCCACTTGGGAGACAGAGCGGGAGATGCGGAGAAGATATCCTCACTTGTTTGAGACTCCAGGTATTTTTCTTGATCCACTCGAGGAAAAGCGTTTGTTTTAGTTGGGGAGGATGTGACGAACCGGCCTGTCGTCGCGAGAGTTACCGCCCCATTTTCCCCTTATTATGTTGATTCATGTTTCAATATCAGTATTAGAGTCGGTCGGGTATAATTGAATTGGTTCTGGTTGAAAATAAGGTACATAGCCTCTTAGAAGGGAGTTTGTTTCAGAAAAGTCAACTGGAAGTTCACTATGTGGTTAGAGGGCTCGGATGTGATTTCAGGTTGGTTCGGTTAGCTTCGGGGGATGATTTGTGACTTAGGAGAGCGATCGGAATTGAATTTGGAGGTACGGTGTAGAAATAGGCTTGAATTGGTGAAGTTGGAATTTTGGCGAAATCTGGTTGATAGGAGTGATTTTCATCCAGGAGTCGGAATGGAATTCCAGAAGTTGCAGTAGCTTCGTTAGGTGATTTTGGATATTTTTGCAAAGTTTTAGGTCATTTGGACGTCTTTTGGTCGGGTTTTTGATTGGATGTGAGATTCAGAAGTTTTAAGGAAAATTAAGCTTGAATCCGTGGTAATTTTGTGATTTTTGTGTTAAAGTACGTGTTTTTATGATTGGAACATGTTCGTATGATGTTTTGGAGTAGGTTGGTGGTTTTGGTTGGGGTCCCGGGGCCTTGGGGTGATTTCGAAGGTTCAAACGGATCATTTTTAGCTTGTATGGAGATCAGATTTTGCTGTCATAAGTGTTGCAGACCCTAAAGCATCGCGTTTGCGTGGTGGTGGACGAGAACGCGTAGAGGAACTTGGGATCATGGGAGCTTTTCCTTCGCATTCATGAAGGAGTTGATGCGAATGCCTAGTTGTGTAATATGGGTGTCCGCATTCGCGTATGGTTGTCCGCGTTTGCGAAGAAGGACTTTTGGATCAGTGGAATCTCTTATACGCGATCGCGTGAGAGCAGGCCGCGTTCACGTGGAGCCAGACTTTAGAGCATCGCGATTGCGTGGGTTTGTGTCGCGTTCGCGTAGGTTAATTTTGGAATTTTAAAATGTTGGTCATCGCGTTCGCGTGGGTTGTGTCGCGAACGCGATGAAGGTAAGCCTGGGCGGACATAAGGGTTTTATATCATAACCTCCGAGAGCAAAAATCATTTTCCACCATTGTTGAGCACATTTTGGAGCTATTAGACGAGGGAGTAAGAGGATTTCAACTAGGTTTCGATTGGGGGTAAGTTTTATGAGTTAATTACGTGATATTATTGAAGAATCATCATCTAAATCCTTGAAAATTGGGTGGAAATTGGAGAAAATAGAGCTTGGTTTTTGGTACTGAAAATTTGGAAATTGAAGGGGTTATTGGACTCCGATTTTGATAAATTTTATATGTACGGACTCATGGTGAGACGAGGATTCCGAAAATGTGAATTTTGTAATTTTTTGAGTAGTGGGCCCGGGTCTCGGGCTTTGCCAATTTCGGGTTTTTGAGTAGTTTTCGAGTTCTTTCGATTGGGGTATGTCCCATTAGCACATTGTAACATATTCCTTATGGTTTTGAGCAGATTCAATGCACGAAGAGGTTAATTCAAGAGGGAAAGGCATAGCAGACTAGTCTCGGAGCCGGTTCGAGGTGAGTAATAGATGTAGATGATGACCTGAGGGTTTGAAACCCCGGTATATCACACTGTGTCGCTATGATGAGGCGAGACATGTACTCTACGATGAGTGCGGGGTCGATTGTGGTTGAGGACTGTAAACTAGTCCGACCGAATGATGTTGAACTATATCATTGGCTTGGAACTAGCCGGTAAACCTCCTACTTGGATGGTTATGGAGATATTTGGGGCTGTATGCCGACTATTTGGATCCCGTGGGGATTGTTATCATTGTTCCCATAACGTATAGCATGTTTCTTGATATTGGTCCTGAATTGAATATTGTATCGAAATGGCTAGTAAAACTCTAAGATTTTAAACACTTAATTATAATTATAATAATTGAAACTAAAAATGGCAAGTATGATTATATATTCATGACTATGCATGGATCGGGCTGCACGCCGCAGCCGGTGTGATATTATATTGCGCTTGGGCTGTAGGAGCCCCTCCGGAGTCTGAACCCCCACAGTGAGCGTCGGGTACTCATGGATCGGGCTACGCGCCGTAGCGATCATGTGCATTGCATTCATGCATTGATATATATATCTGTTGTATGTGTCTCTATAGGTTATTTCACTGTTAAATATGTAGGAGTACTGGTTTTAGCTTCACATTGTTGTATATTGGGAATTCATACTTTCAAGTCATTATACATGTCTATTACCACTGAGTTGGAAGTACTCACTTTACTCCTTGCACCATGTGTGCAGATCCAGGTACTTCAGGAGCTAGCTGAGCTTTTCTGCTGTCTTCAGAGTTTTATTCGGAGTTGTCGAGGTAGCTGCCTGACATCTGCAGGACCCGAATCCTCCCCTATCCCTTGTTATTTGCATTTTTGCATATTTCGGACTATGTATTATTACAGTCTTATTATATTGTACTGTTAGAGGCTCTAGACTCATGAGCCACAGGTCTTTGGGAGGTTTCTCAGTATTATTGGGATATTTGGTTTGTTTATTTTATCAGCTAAACTTATAGCTTCACTTCTGTTAAAGATATTTAAATAAATTGGTTTTGGAGCTTCATGCTTGGGTTGAGAGTACAAATGGTCGAGCTTGCCTAGCAATTGTTTGGGCGCCATCACAACCGGGTTTGGGGTCGTGACATTCTAGTATAACGATATTAGAACAGGTGTAACGACAAAAGCTTCAAACAATAGCCAAATTATTTCGTTGCATTTGAACTTGCAGAACAACAATAGAAGTAGATGTGTACCTGGAAAAGTAATAGAAAATCGATGAGATTCTAAATAAAATGAACAGACACAGGAATCAGCAACAAAATCAATGTAGCAAATGTCAATCACAGCCTCAAACACCACCAGATTTTAACCCAGCAAATGATAGAAATCACAAAACCAAATACTCGCCGATCTCAATGTAATTTCAACAACATTTAATCACCAGAACCAAACAACCTTCAAATTGATTTGAGAACTAATGAAATAGTGAGATTTTGTTTTTGAACTTTTCTATTGTTTTTGATATTATTTGAGTTTTTGAATTTTAGAAGTTGGAATTTAGAATATCAGAATAACAGAAGTATTTGAGAGAAATTTCAGATTGCCCAACCTTATCAAATGAGGCCTATGGATGCCTATTTATAGATTTAAAAATGGAGGGAAGTTCAAATTTTGTTAATTACAAAGTAATCCCTCTTTTATTTCAATTTTGTCCTTATTTTAATTAGTTATTCGATTAGATGCCCTTTATTTATTAAGAATTATACCAATTGCCCTATCTGAATCTTCTTCTCTTGGTATATTTCCTCATTTGCCCCTACCTCACTTAGGAAACTACCCTATTGCCATTTTTCTATACCCGGATTACCCCTACTTCCTTAGTATTATTACCCTTATCCCGTTTCATATTCCAAAACTACCCCTGAATCCATATTATATTTACCAGGTGACCTAATTCCTTTTACTCTTTTACCCCCTTAAGTTTGATTAATTTTCGGAATTAACTACTAATTAGATGCTAACAGCTATAACCAATATTAACTAATTATTATCAATTTAATTTCAAAAACTAACAAGTAACGAAATTGACAAAACAAAATTAACTCTAACAAATATCAGAATAAAAAATTAACAATTAACAAATTTGACTAATTTCAGAAACATATGAAATAAACAACTAAGAGCATTTTAAAAATCTAATTACGAAAACTCAGAATCTATTTGTTAAACCTTAAAACTAATCAAATTAGTAATCAGAATATTATAAAAACCCTATTTTAATATAAAAAATTAAGTCTAAAAGTATTAAATGTAATATTATTTCTTAACGAACAAAAATTCCTAAAATACTATATATTTTTTATCAGAACACGAATTAAAAGAAAAGAATCAAACACATGCAAAGGAAAGGGCAAAAGAAACTTACTTTTTTTTTCTTTATTTATTCGGACAGCCTTTATTTCTTCTTTTTTTTTTTCTTCTTTTCTTCAAGTTCTTTCAATATCTGGAGATTCTTGACAATTTCTTGAATCTTTGGTCACCAACAGACCTTGATTTTGACATTTGAACTAATCTAATAACTCTTAGGACTCAGGACTTTCAAAAATAGGTTAAGGGCATCAAGGCGGTGGTATGGTGTGAATTTGGGCTTGTTTGGATGAATTAGTGTTCGCCGGAGTTAGGGTTCTGGCGACACTCTTTTGTTTATTCGAGAACAAAGACAACGATTCGAGGGAAAAGAGTTAGAGGGGTAGGATCATGTGACGACCCGACCCGTCGTCACGTGAGTTACCGCCCGTTTTTCCCTTATTGTGTGGTTTCACGTTCTATATCAGTATTGGAGTCTATCGGGTGAATTTGGATTGAATCAGGTTGAAAATAAGGCACATAGCCTCGTAGAAGGAAGCTTGCTTTAGAAAAGTCAACCGGAAGTTGACTATGTAGTTAGAAGGCTCGGATGTGAATTTCGGTGATTCAGATAGCTTCGGGGGATGATTTATGACTTAGGAGAGCGATCGGAATTGAATTTGGAGGTCCAGTGTAGAAATAAACTTGAATTGGCGAAGTTGGAATTTTAGCGAAATCCGCTTGATAGGTGAGATTCTGATCCGGGAGACGGAATGGAATTCCGACAGTTGTAGTAGCTTTGTTAGCTGATTTTGGATATGTCTGCAAATTTTCAGGTCATTCGGACATCGTTTGGTCGGGTTTTTGATTGAATGTTGGTTTCAGAAGTTATAGTTGTAACTTAGGCTTGAATCCGCCTTGATTTGATGATTTTTGTATTTAAGTATGTGTTTGTATGATTGGAACAAGTTCGTATGATGTTTCGGGGTATGTTGGTGTCTTTGGTTGAGGTTCGGCGGCCATGGGATGAGTTCGGGTGGTCAAACGGACCCATTTTGGTTTGTATTGAGATCGGATTTGCTGCTATAAAAGTTGCAAACTTTCGTTCATCGCGTTCGCGTGGTGATGGATGCGAACGCATAGAGTAACTTGAGGGTCCAAAAATTTTGTGCATCGCGTTCGCAGCAGGAGCTTCGCGATCGCGAAGGGTAAGCTGATTAGGCATCGCGATCGCGTTAGAGTGGAACGCGTTCGCGTAAGAGGAAGAGGCGGGGCATCTCATTCGCGGGACGGTGGTCGCGTTAGCGTAGAGGTAATTTTGGCCAGTTGGAATTTGTTCATCCCGAACGCGGGGGTGTTGATCGCGTTCGCGTAGTGTTAAACCTGGCGGATCAGAAGGCTTTTAATTAAGATTTCTGACGCGAACCATTCATATTTTCCTCCATTTTTGCACACCTTGAGAGCTAATTGATAGAATTTGAAGGGGATTTCATCGGGAAGTGATTGGAGGTGAGTCTCGTGGTCGTAATACATCATTTTATCGAAGAATCTTCCATACATTCTCTGAATTTGGGTATAAATTAAGGGAATTAGGGCTTGAATTTTTGCTATGTAAAATTGGGATTTGGTGGCTCATTTAAACTCCGATTTTGATAAATTTTATATGTACGGACTCGTGGCAAGACGAGGATTCTGAAAATGTGAGTTTCATAATTTTTTGAGAAGCGGGCCCAGGGCTCGAGTTTTGCTAGTTTCGAGATTTTTGTTATATTTCGATTGTTTTCGATTGGGTGTTGTTCCATTATCCTATTATGATATATGTGTACTGATTTTGGCTAGTTTCAACGTGCGTGGAGGCCGGTGTGAGGAGAAAAGGCATCGCAGGCTAGAGTTTCGCATGTTCGAGATTGGGTAATACTTGTAAATGATGTCCTGAGGGTTTGTAAACCCCGGACTTGCACATCATAGTGTTGTATTGAGGTGACTTGCATGCCGGATAACGGGCGAGGGGTAGAGAACAATTGGGGATTGTGACTTAGTCCATCCCTCTTAATAAAAACATTACCTAATTGCTTGAAATTGAGTTGACACCCTAATAAAGATATTAATTATCACGAACTGGACTGATTGTCATGTTTTGGGCTTCGTGCTGAATATTTGAATCCTTCAGGGATTGGTATCACTGTCTTGGCAATGCTGTGTATATTTTCATCTCAGTCTAAGGTTTTAAAATATTATTTTGTGAACTCAGCCATCATTCTAAGATTTGAAAACTTAACTGACATTTAACTGGTATTTTAGCTGAGAACTGCTATGTGATTAATGCCCAAGAGGCTTATGTGCATTCATGACTATGCATGGATCGGGCTGCATGCCGCAGCGGGAGTGATATTGATATTGTGCTTGGGCTGTAGGAGCCCCTTCGGAGTCGGAACTCCCACAGTGAGCGCCGGGCGCCCAAATGGATCGGGTTGTACGCCACAGCGTCATGTGCATTGCATTGCATTCATATATTGGTTCTACTTGTACTACGTGGCATGACATTTAGCACTCATACATTACTGGCATACATGTGTTATTTGCCTTGATGACCAGATACCCTGGTGGAAATTTGTTAAGGAGTGCTGAGCCCAAGGGGCTGACTTGAGTGCAGACTTGCACTATTTGATTTTGTACCCAGGTATTGAACTCTTAATAATGAAAGAAAGAGATGTTAAAAAGAGATTTCAGAATCTACTCATTTATGATAAAGGAATACCATGAAAGTGTACTGAAATCTAAAATATGATTCTGTATTTTATAGCATGAGATAGTGCTTTGTGTGGTTTTCTTTTCCTCATCATTATTTACTTTTATTACCGCTGAGTTGGAAGTACTCACTCGACTCCCTGCACCATGTGTGCAGATTTAGGTACTTGGAAGCTTAGCTGAGCTTGGTGCTGGTCTAGAGCCCCATTTGGGATCGTCAAGGTAGCTGCCTGGCGTCCGCAGGACCCGACACTTCCCTTATTACTCTGTTGTTTTGTTTATTTCGCGTACTCTCAGACTTGTAGAGTTACTTACAGTATTGTACTGATATTTTGATAGAGGCTCTTGGCTCGTGACCCCAGATCTTTGGGAAGTTATGTTGTCTTTGGGAGATTTCGGGATATTTTTTAACTATCAATGACTTAAAATAAATGATTTTGAGCTCTAAGCTCGGGTTGAGAGTATATTTGGTCGGGCTTGCCTAGTCGTTAGGTTGGGCGCCATCACGACCGGGTTTGGGGTCGTGACAAGTTGGTATCAGAGCCTAGGTTACTAGGCCTCATGAGTCATGAGCTGGTTGGTAGAGTCTCGTGGATCGATACGGGGACGCTTGTACTTATCCTCGGGAGGCTGCGGAACCTTTTGGAAAAACTTTACTTTCTTGTAATTCTTATCGTGCGTACTTGATTCAGCTTGAGATATAATTCTTGAAATTCCTTCCACACGTCTGTATGCGCACGCGAGCGCTCAGTAGTATATGTGCCTGGATGGCTTGTGATTCCCCAATCGAGGGGCGAGATGTAATCCCGTGAGTTCGATGTTGGGCCAGTCCGGAGGACTTGAGGCCGGATCTTTGCTTATGACTTGAGCACCAAGGTGCTGATTTTTGTGAGCTGGTGTTATGAACTTATATGTTCAGTGTTGTCCCTAATTGTGGGAATGGCGGCTGGATAGCTACGTAATGAGTATGTTGGTACTGTGTAATGATTCTATATGACTTGGTAATGACGAAGAAGTCTGCAGGATAATAGATGAACTGTTGGTGATTCGTTTTCTATTGTGATTCGTTGTGTAGCCCCAAGTTATGGGCGCGTGAATAATGTTTTCGTATTCCTAGTTGGGAAGTGTAGTACAATACGTATGGCGGTATGAGTTCAGACTCAGGAAGACTTAATGGCTGTGTTATATATATGGCGGTGAAAGGTATACAAAAATATTGAGAAAATGTTCTTACTTGGTTGAATAGCCCAGATAATGGAGGATTTAAAGGTATTTTCTATATGTTATGATTCAAATAGGTGCAACGCATGTCCATGTATCAATTTTGATAATATAATACATGTAGTATTGAGATTAATGTTGTTGATATACATTGTGATACTTTGTCAAGTTGTGGGCGTGTTGTTAGGATGGTTTTGGTGATTCTCTGACAGGTGGATAGGCTCAATTACAAAGGAAACTCTGTCGAAATTTTTGAAAAATTTGGGGACTTAGTATAAATTTTGTTGCCTAGAGTGGGCTTAACTGTTGCGGAATGAATGAGAGAATTGCAAAAGCATTATAATACTAGATGATTTGTCTTTTCACAACTCATAAGTAATTTGAGTTTAATCTCACTATAACATTGTGGCATCATTGGAGTAAAAGTGCTATGAGTTGTTAAGAGTGCCTTGATATGTGGCTTCGAGCCAAGTTGGGGAGGTTGCTATTGATTAGCTGATTGCACTTTAGGTACTATGTTGGTTTTGTCTCAAGGTATGTTGGCGAATCAGTTCTGGTCGCGGAAATTTTAGCCGAGGATGGCGCATGTGAGGGAAATTTTTTTTGATAAAGGACATATGGTGCTTCGTAGATGTGAGAAAATACTAGAATGTTTTGAGTTGTTGTTGATAAAGAATGCTCAGTGTATAGAGAAGAAAGATGGTTGTTTGTAT